>JAVSCE010008960.1:0-230405 GCA_032199065.1 Smutsia gigantea
CAAATTTAATGAACTTTTAAAATTTAGTAGATAATTCCAGATTGTTGTCCAAAAAATGTTCTATTAATGACTACACTTTACTGTTTCCATATGCTCTAGCGTCATCTCTTGTGTGTGTGTATATACATAAATATATAAACAATAACAAAATTATACATAACAGTAATAATAGTATAACTCCATTCAGGTTCCCGGAACCGATTCCAATGTGTTTAAGTATCTAACACCAAGTAATTCTCGAACACCAGCAAGGTGTTGGAGAACTCAACTCAATTCTGATGCTATCTGCCTGGAGACAGCACCAAATTCCCCAGGTTAAGGGCTCCGTCCTACAAGACTGCCCTCCACCCCCCACTCCAGATGCTGGTCACAAGCCCCAGGTAGTTAGTTACCTGTGCTTCTGACCTACCGGCTTACAGATTGGAGGTTCCCACAACCTCCCCCTTAGGTTCGATTAATCTGCTAGAGCGGCTCACAGAACTCAGGAAAACACTTACCTTTACCAGTTTAAGAAAGGACAATGTAAAGGATACACCTTAACAGCCGGATGAAGAGAGACACAGGGCAAGGTCCCAAATAAGTGAGCTCTGTCCTCGTAGAGCTTGGGTCCTGGCTTCGGTTATGTGGAGGGGCTCCTGTTCCCCAGACAGGATCTGGCCAAGGACGAGCACAGCAATCAGCTCTTCTCAGGGTTTTGTGAGGGCTTTATTGCATAGTAATGATTGACTAAATTGCCGGGGCCTGCCAGCAGGAGTCGAACAGTTCCTGAGTGGGGGCGTTGGGCTGTATATACAAGACGACAGGAGGGCAAACTGTCTGGTGCAGAATGCAAAGAAGCTTTATTCTGGCATGGCTCATATACACATGAATTGCCTACAGATTAGATTCACACACCGTTCTCCAGGACCTCAATCCAATCACTTAAGTATTGCCCACAGATCAATACAATTGGACATTAATCGAATACTTAAGTCACATACGCCTGGGGGCATCTGGTCCAGGAGGCTGGCCTTGAGATAAGACCTCCCAGCATTCCTGAGATACTTGTTTCCCGGAATTTAGGAAACTTTTCAAGGTTTCTTTCAGAGTCAGGCCCGGTTCAGGCCTTAGATGGAGACTAGGCACAAAAACACAATCAGTCCTGTCCTGTACTCTTGCTCCTTCTGTCCCAACCGCTCTCCACACTAAATTATTGGCCATTGGCTGATTCAACCTCCAGGCCCTGCCCCTTGGGTGGGGGGGGTGGGAGTCCCAAAGTCTCTCATTAACATGACAAACACCCATTTCACCTTTAAGACTGCAGTGTTTTCAGAACTGTGAATGCAGACCAAATATGTATTTCTTAGGATTCCTATTGCACCACACCAAGCAATATTCCAGTTAAAAATTCTCCAGAATGAAAATCTTAGTTTAATTTATTTTATAAATTGCTTATTTACTTCCTCCACCCCTCCATTTCAGATTGCTTTTCTTAATTATATCATGGTTATTTACACCTATCAATTATACACCCATTCTTCCCACCTTTAAGCAACCAGTAATCTACTTTCTGTCTCTATAGATTTGCCTTTTCTGGATACTTTATAAGGGAAATAATATAATATACACTCATAGTGACTGGCTTCTTTCACTGAACATGGTTTAAAGGTTCATCTATTTTGGAGCACGTTTCTGTATTTAATTCCTTTTTATACTTGAACAATATTCCATTGTATGTGTATAGCACTTTTTTTTTTCCTCCATCAGATGATGGATCTTCGCGGTGTTTGCACTTCTGGCTATTAGAAATTTATATATATATATATATATAAAATGCTGCTATAAACATTTGTGTACAAGGTTATGTGTGGACTTACGTTTTAATTTCTCTTGGATATAAACCTAGAAGTGAAACTGTCGGGTCACATGGTAATATGTTTAACTGTTTTAGGAACTGCCAGACTATATTTTCTAAAGTAGCTGTACAAAAGGAATAACAACAAAAGGAAAACTGTTTCTTCTACCCTGTAATACTATGACACCAAATATGTGGGTTTGTTTCCACACCAAGCAATTCTCCAGGTATCTGGGAACATGAACCCAGAGTCCTACTGAGACAGGGACCTTGGGTGTAGTCAGAGTAGGGCAAGGACCTCTGGAAAAAGGCAAGGCAGGATATTTACAGTCAAAGCAATGAAACACTGTAAAGTCCCTATTGAAACTCTGTGTTCAGCATTATGCAAAGTCAAGGTCACACTAACTCTTTAGGGTGAGGATACCAGCCTAGGAATATAGACATCTTCAGTGAAATCAGTTAAAGGTCAAAAGGCCGGGAGCAACTTCGCCTGGAATATTTGAGTGTTCTGCAAGGGTATTTCAGCATAACCCGTGACTTCACTGTAAACAGTCCTAGCAACGAGACAATAACCTTAGCCCACCTTGAGGGCAGGGCAGGTGGTACAAGTCCACACCCTAAGCCCTCAATTTCCAAAAAAATCCTCAACTGCCTATAAATCCCCTAGACAATGCACCACCCCCGGGCTTTCTTGTCTCCTCCCAGAGTGGGCCAGGAGCTGTTTCCTCTCACTGTATCTCTCAATAAAAGCCTCTGCCCTGGCTCTCCTACCTTGACTGTTGCTAAGTTCATTCTAAGACTGTGCAAACAAGAACCCCAGCATCACTACAGTTCAATTCAGTTCTGACACTGTCTACGTGGAGTAAGCACAGACGCCGGATGTCAAGGGCCCAATCGCACAATAATGTTCCCCACTTCAGATGCCCATTGCAAAGCTGGGCCTCCTGTATTTCTGAGCCGCTGGCTATATATAAATCAAGGAGTCCCATGACCTCCTCAGGTTTCAAAATTTGCTAGAATGGCTCCCAGAACTGGAGAACAGTTTACTTACTACATTACCAGATTATTACAAATGGATATACAATTCAAGAATAGGCAGATGGAAAAGATGCATAGGGCAAGGTATGGGAGAAGGGGCCTGGAGCTTCCCTGCCCTCTCTGGATGCCCTCCCAAACCTCAATATGTTCAACCCGGAAGTTCTACCAACCCCGTTGTTTAGTTTTCTTTTTTTTTCCTATGGAGACTTTGTTAGACAGGCATGATTGATTATGTCATTCACAACTGGTAATTATAAACTCAACCTCTAGGCCCTCTCGCTTTCCGGGAGGTTGGAGTGGGGAGAAGGAAAATCGGTCTCAAAGTTCCAACCCTCTAACCACAGGGTTGGCACCTCTGGCAACCACGCCCCATCTCTAGGGATCTGTTCATTTTGGTTGGATCAGATTTGGTGTTTAGATTGTCATAACCATGTAAATACTGTTCATAGCTCACCCACGTGGTATACTACTATGAACCTTTCCTTTCTTGCACAACTTCTCCCTCTCTTTAACATATTTTATGAAATGCTGCCCTTTGGTTGTCAGAAAACTCCGCCCTTGATATTGGGCTCCACCCCTAGGAAGACGAAAGCCAGGTGTCGGGTGTAAACAACTCCCTGCCTCCCTATTAGATACCCTTTTCCCATTGGCTCAAGGCTGCTCACCGAGACTGCTTGAATTTAAGAATTTAAATTCTACCTAAATGAGGGCCTTTTTAAATTAAATTCTTAAAATTCTTAAACTCACCTTGTCCCAACACCAAAATCCGCTAATTTTCTTCCAGACGCTGTTTCTGACTTTCTTTGATGGCGTTATCACTCTCCCCGTGAGTGCTTTTCCAGAGCTTTCTGTCCTTAAAATCATCCAGGTCCAGCAAGAAGCGTTCTTGGTGTATTTGCCTTTGGGCCTATACGTTTGCGCTTTTTCCAACGCTGGAAAGAAAGGCTTTTTTATTTTACAGGGACACCTAACTTTCAAGATGGCTGCGCCCACTCTGTCGTTTCTAAATCTTTCTTTGTGCAAAGGGGATTCCTTTCCCCGCGCAAGCTAATGAAAATCAATGCAGTTTGTGGCGAAGGTTTTGAGGTGCCGGGAAACGGGGGCAGTTTTCGTAGCTTTACACTGTTCTGATCCCTCTCGGCCAAATGGACCTCGCGGCCTTCCGTACGTCAAGTGCTGAAAGATGGTCGCCCCAGGGCTCTGTGGCCATTTGGATGCGGGCTTTTCCCTCCCCGGAGAAGCCGGAAGTCTGGATGTACGCGTTACGTACAAATGCCGCAGAGCCTCGTCGGCCGCCGTAGTCGGCGCGGAGGCTCTAAGAGGGCTCAGTAACTAAAGAATTCGCGGAAGTGTACCTTGTAGGAGTTGGAGGTGGGCTGGGAAGAAAATTAGGTCTACGTGTGGGTCTCTCCGTGGAACCGGGATGAGAACCCGGTGTCTGTGGGACTCGGGGTGGGTGGGGTCGTGGGGGAAGCAGGTAGGAACCCGCGGCTGGGGCCGCCGGGGCTGGGGTACCTTTGGAGTCAGTGCCGAGGATTCTGGTGGTCCGTGATTACAGGCCTGTGGAGATCACCGATTGGAAGTCCGTGGTCAGGGGTCAGTGTCTATCGGTCGCCCCCAGTCATTGAGGATTGGGGTGGGAATTGGGGGCAGTGGTCTTTGTCAATGAAAAAGGTGTTAGTTTGGATTCGGAATTTAATACCCGGCTCAGTGACAGGAGCCGGGGCGCCGGTCAGTGAACCCGGAGTCTGGTCTAGATTTACGGATTATTCCGAGGGGTTGTGACCAGTGTTTCGAGGGAGGTCCAGGTGTGTGAGTGGTTGAGAGGTTGTGAGGGCTGAACCTGTTTGGTCGGTGGGCTGAGGGTCAGCAGTTCCTTTCCCCGCAGTCCTTCAAGTCCAGGCCCCACGTAAAGGGTTCGATTGCAGATTGCCTTGGCTTGCTACATCTCTTCCTCTCCACCCCTTAGATGTGAACGCTTTGCTGCAGGTTGAGGACTAAGCACATCTAAAGTGGTAAGGTTTCTACTAAACATGAGGATTTTGTCTTTACTGCAGGCTTACTGTACGTATCTGTACGTATGTGTACGCACGCACGCACGCTTGTAAATATTTTCCTTGCAGCTTCACCCTGAGGCAAGTAAAATTACATCTGTGTCCCAGTTACTGTTCCCCAATGGTAAAAATTTCCATTTTCTTCATTTTTTTATGGTGGATTCTCACAGTGCCCGTAAGCTGAAACATTGGTATAATTTGCATCAGTATTTAATTTCATAGCATAAACATTCATATAGTAAACATAATTTTTTCTTTAAAAATTTTTTTTTAATTTCTGTAAGTGTATCAAGAGACGAACCCTTGCCCTTATCACTGGAAACAATCAATGCCTTCATTTAGGTAGAATTTTCTTAAATATTCAGTTACCACTTTTAAGAACAAGTTATGATTCTGTTTTTACTCATATATGTGGCTCCCTTTCCCTTATCTCAACCTTGACTTTTAATTTTTTGCTCTTGTCAAGTGTCTTTTTTGTTTTTGACCTTTTTGTTCTCTGCTTTCAATTTATTATTACATAGAAGAGTAATTACATTAAAAACATTTCGTTTCTGTTTACCTTACTAAACTCATACTGTGAGCTTCCCTGTTCCCTATAATTTAATGATGGAAATTTGAAACAGTAACGTTTATAGAATTTTACATTTGAATACCTGTATGCCTACCACCTAGGTTTCATCGTCATCATTTTATTGTGTTCCCTTTACTACATATCTTAACATATATGACCCCTTTACTTGTCATTCATCTTTTTACATTAAAAAAAAAGCATTTCAAAGTACGTTGTAGACATTTATACATTTCCCCCTAAATATTTCAATAAGCATATAATTAGAGTTTAGCTCATAGTTTTTTTTTCTAATAACAGCTTTATTATTCACATACTATACAATTCTTCCATTTAAGGTGTGCAACTCAGTAGATTTTTAGTATGGTCAGTTACATGCAGCCATCCACAACATTAATTTTAGAACATTTTCATTACCTCTAAAAGAAACCCAGTACACTTTACTGTCTCTATAGACTTGGCTATTCTGGACATTTTCTATAAATACAGTCATATAACGTGGTCTTTTGTGGCCGGTTCTTTCACTTAACATAGTGTTTCTGGGGTTTATCCATGTGGCAGCATGCATGTGTACTTCATTCCTTTTATACCTGCATAATATTTCATTGTATGGCTATAGCACACTTTATCCTTTCATCAGCTGATGGATACTTGGGTTTTTTCCTACATGTTGCCAATATAAATGATGCTGCTATAAACATTTGTTTACAAGTTTTTGTGTGGAGTTGCTTTTGCTTTTCTTGGATGTAAATGTGGCCTGGAATTGCTGGGTCATATAGTAAATAGGCTTAACTGTTTGAGGAACTACCCCACTGCTTTCCAAAGTGGTTGCACCATTTTATAGTCCCATCAGCAGTGTATGAGGGTTCCAGTTCCTCCTCATCCTCATCAACGTGTTCTTCTCATGTTTTTATTATAGCCCTCCTAGTGGGTGTGACGTGATATCTGATATATGCGTTGAATCTGTGTTTCTCTGAAGACTAATGATGTTGAGTATTTTTCGTGTGCTTATGCTACACATTACTTAGAGGTGCATGTCTTTTCATTAAATATAGATTGTTGGCAATTCTAACAGTCGCTTAGTATTTCCCTGGATACGTGTACTTATACTCATTCAACGAATTCTCTATTTGTAGAACTCAGTAATGTTTTTACATCAGCTTTGCATGCATATCTGTTTATATCCTATGCAAAAATTTCTAAAATGAATTTTTGGATCTAGTAATACCTCTTTTGAAAGCATTCAGTATGAAGTGTTCAACTATTCCCCCAAAATATTTGGTCATCTAACACACTATGAAACGTGTGTTTTGAAATGTTATCAATGTTTAGATATAAATTCTGTAATCAGCCGTCTAACAAAAAACTTACTTTGTATGTTCACTTGAATCTCTGAAGCTCTGACTCTTTAATCATATTGGGGGTACTTTCTTATAATTTGCTTCCTCTTCTCTGATATCAATTCTTTATCAGATTAACTGGTAGCATTTCCAGAACAGTTAAGAGATGATGGGGTTGATGCTGCCCACCCTTGCCTTGATCTTGGCTTGAGAGAAAGTATTTACATTTCACTAGACATATAGGATGTATTTGTTTTTTTTTTCCAAAGTGAAATTCACAAAGCATAAAATTAACCATTTGAAAGTCAACAATTCAGTGGCTTAACCACCACTTCTGTCTGGTCCTAGAACATTTTTATAACCCTGAAAGGAAATCCTGTACTAAAATTACTCCACATCTCCCCCTCTCCCAGATCCTGGCAGCCACCAATCTGCTTTCTTGTGTCTGGATTTCTTTATTCTGGATATTTTATGAGTGTTGTCACTCCATATGTGACCTTTTGTGTCTGGCTACTTTCACGTAGTATAATGTTTTTGTGGCTGTGTGCTGTGTCCTTCAGTCCTTAGCCAGACTGTTTACAACTCAGCCCTCATTTCCTGCTTGCACTGAGCCTGGAGATCAGCTAGTAGGAAAGCCTGCTGTCTTCCCAGGTCTTTTCTGAATAGGTGTCCTGGCCTTGCGTGTATGTGGCTTTATAAATTCCCCAGTATATACTAGTGCTTTTGAATAGCTTCAGTTCTCAAAGAAACTCTCTTCCCAGCTTTTCCTCCCAGCCTTTCAGCTATGCCTCAACTGTAATCTTTTGTCCCAGGCAGCTACCGGTTGTTAGTCCACCTTAACAGTGTTTTTGAGAAATGCCCACTGCTTTTTCACCCTGAGTGAGTTCCTAATTGGAGGGGTGAGCATATTGCGTCAGGCAGGCCCCATACATGTCAGAACAGACACACACAATTCTCTTCAAATAAAGTCTGCTCTGCTCCCTTCAGGGCCAGGGACCAGGGTCCCACACTGGGAATGGTGGTGGCTCATCTTCAGGGCCACCACCAAACTGGGGAGGGGGTGAAGCAAGGGCAAGTTGAAGGGCACAGAGCTTCCGTACCATTTTCAAGGTGCCTTTGCCTCGGTGTTCACTCTGTTGCTCTAAATCTTTGGCTGTTTTTCAGAGTTCTGACACAGTTCTTGTTTTATTTTGATGCTGGTAGTTTTTAATGGCTTTCTTGATGTTTCTGTGGAGGGATGAGCCCCAAGAACTTCCTGCTCTGCCATTTTCACTCACTGGGATTTTTCTCCTGATGTACGTGATTGTTTTTTGTCACTGGTACTTTTGTAAAGAACTCAGTGAATGCAAATGCAACTGCAGTGGTATCCTCTGGTCCATCCCTTCTTCCCTCCCCAGAGAGAATGACTTTCTTAAATTTGCTTTATATCATGTATGTTTTAATGCTTTTACTAAATGCATGTATGTCTGCAGATAACGGTCTTGCTCTATATGCTTTAATTTGTTTCTGTTGGTTTTCCTTTTTGCTTTCACATAATGAAAATGGTCTGTTAGGTAATGTACCTATTAGTACATCTGTCTTCAAACTGAGGTGCGTCTACACATTAGGTGTACAAAGACTTGAACAGGTGAATGAGCACATGTGGTTTTAAGGTAGTAGATGTTCAGAGCCTCACTTTTTATGTGTCCTCTTTCTAAAAACTGACCTGGGAGGTGTCCCCTGCTGTGCGGGCATCATGTGCTGGCCCTCCCTTCCTATCTCCTCTTTCATGGACACCCATTTCCACTTCACAGAAGAAGGTCATTCTTTCCACATCTGATGTTCCCTTGCTCCATAGAGCAGTAGCCTCTGGGCCTCCAAATAAAGGAACAGATGGCCTTGAAATCAGGTGAGTGACAGTAGCAGTGACATCTGGGCCCAGAGAAAATGTACACTCAAAATGAATTTACCTTCCAGCCCACAGGTCCAAGCTCCAGGAGCAAGGTCCAGCACATGAAGTGAGGAGGGAGGTTTCAGGACCTGGATGTCATCGTTTGCAGGGACACCACTGATTGGGAGATTCAGATTTCTAACCAGAAATTTAAGGCAGTTCAAGAAGAGACTGGAGACACAGCATCCTACTGGCCATTTTGCAGTAACAAGAAAATGGTCAAGGACCAGGTGACTTTCATTTTTTGTTTTTGTTTTTATTCTTTCCTTCATTCTGTAATTGATTCTGAAGGGCTTTATAACTCAGTTGAATTAAGTGGAAAAATATAAATTGGCAAAGTAGGATTTTCCCAGAAATAAATTTAGACTCTAACTTCAATATCAAGGCAAAGCAGGCTCAGAAATATATTGCTCACAGGATGCACATTAAGTGACCGATCGTCCGTGACAGGAGCATCCTACGTATGGGTTTCCATAGCTGTCGCCTTGGTTCTGACGTGTCTGACAGCCCTCAGAACCAGGGAATTGTGGTGATTGCAGGATACACACCAGCTCTGAGGAGAAGGCAGACAACTTCCTCCAAGGATGTCACTATATAGTTCATGGCACTCAGGTCTCAAGACCTTTTTTAATGGATCTTCCCAGAAGTGATAGGGTGGACAGTGTCCTTAACTTCAGCCTTCTCAGAAATGCAACGGCAGGCTTCTCCAGGGACGCCTTTGAGAACAGACTGAGAGCTCAGTGGGCCAGGCCATAACAGGGTGACCTGTGGACCCAGCCTGTGGCTGTCAGAGTTAATTGAGGAATAAAACCTAACTGACCCAAGAAAATGGAAGGGTCCTGTGACTATTTCAAAGGTCTTGTATACAGGTGGCTAAACTTGTATTGGAGTTCAGATAAGGCCGTGGGGAGCTGAAAGTACCATGGTCTGGTAAGGCAGTTTGCTTTCAAGCTTCTTACCTGAGCACACACTCATTCCCCATGTTCAAAGTCAATTATTCCTGCCTCCTCTTTTATTACCTTTTAAAATTTAATCATAAATTTGCTTGCATATATTTTAAAGGTGAAAAAACCCTCCAATGATTACAAAATCCTACAGTGAGAAAGTAAGCTTCCTCTTCATAAGCTTCTCTCCTCATGCCCTAGCGCAGCTGAACCCCTGGGTGGTAATGTGTATATCTGTGTCCACATAGCTATTTACAGATGAGGGGGTCTTAGCCCTTAGATCTTGGGATAGTGACTTAGCGTTATTGTATTTACTCTTTCATAAACTGAATTGGTAAACCATAGACTTCACTGTCTCCCACATGTTTATCATTCTGCCTTGTATGTATTCCCTCATTTTGACCTTGTCCTGTATTTTGAGTACTTTCCTCAGATCTACCTTCCAGTTCATTATCTCTTCAATATATCTGATACGCTGTGAACCTTTCTGGGACTGTAAATGTAAATTTCACATATGTATATACACATGTGTTTGTATATATATGCAGGTGTGTATGTATGTATGTACATGTTTTTTGAAGGATGCTATTTATTTTTTTACTCTGTTTAACTCTATAGTCTCTCGTTCTTTGGACATGTTTTAGCAAGTTATCTCTCCTAACATAAAATGCACTTCTTTAATTATAGTATCTTGTAAGTATAGTTTCTGCAGTTTTTTCATGGTTGATTGTTGTGTTTTTATTTCACAACAATAGTAATACAACTCCTTTCAGATTCCTGGACCAGATGTGCGTGTGTGTGGGAGGGGGTCTTTGCACACAAAACAATCAATTCTTGAACACCAGCAGTGTGTCCCGAGAACCCAACTCCATTCTGATGCTCTCTGCCTGGAGACAGTGCCAGAGTGCCCAGGTGAAAGGCTCCATCCTGCAAGACTGCCCTCCAGCCCCCACTCCAGATGCTGGTCGCAAGCCCCAGGCTGTTCCCTGTGTCTCTGACCAACTGGCTACAGATTGAAGGTTCCAAGAAGCTCCCCTTAGGTTCAATTAAACTGCTGTAGCGGCTCACAGAACTCAGGAAAACACACTTACCAGTTTAATAAAGGATATTGTAAAGGACACAAGTTAACAGCCAGATGAAGAAACGAATAGGGCAAGGTCCTAAAAAAGGAGCTTCTAGCCAGGTGGAGCTTGGGGCCTGGCTTGGTGGCACGTGGAAGCGTTCTGGTTCCCTAAGCATAGAAGCCCTTTCTGTGACAGAAGTTTCTCTGACAGAGAAGCAGGATCCAAGAGAGCTATATGCTCCCCTTAGGGGTTTTTGTGAGGGTTTCATTGCATAGTCCTGATGGGTGATTCGGCCTCCAGCCCCCGCCCTTGGGTGGGGGTCCAAAAGTCTCTCATTAACATGACAAAACACTCATTTCACCTTTTAGACTGCAGTGTTTTCAGGAACTGGATGAGGACCAAATATAAATAACCTGGGAAATACATATTTGGTATTGAATGACCAAATAATGTATTTCTTATAACTCATTTTATCACAGTTGTGATAATGGTTATGAAGATTCATGGTGAATGTAGCAATATGTTTTATTCATCCTGACGTCACTGAAATATTCTTAATGCATGGCAAATATGTGCTTGCTTCAAAAATATATTGGTAGCTAATGCTTCACATACCTATTTTGCAAATGTTTCTAGCTTAGCAAAATGATTTAGTGACTAATTACAGAAACTTCTGATTTGTTGAATGATGGCTTACTGCCTAATTACAGAGTGTTTTGCTAGAGAGATTTAAGCATGGATAGATTTTACTTCTGTAATAATGTAGTTAAAAAAAATCAAAACACCTAAGTTTATAGATGCAACCTGAAAATGAACAGAACAACTTTTTCATGTTCCTCCCACTTCAGTAACTCATATTAACAAGGAACCTGTCTTTACAGGAGTCTCTGACCCTGCAGGATGTGGCCGTGGACTTCAGCTGGGAGGAGTGGCAACTCCTGACCCCCGCTCAGAAGGGCCTGTACTGGGACGTGATGTCGGAGAACTACAGCAACCTGGTGTCAGTGGGTGAGGACAGCTCCCTGGGTCTCCAGAGGGACCCTGTCAGTGGCCTTTCCTCTCTCAGCTTCTGAAAGCTCTGGAATGTCAGTGGTGTTCTGAAGCAGTGATTCTTAGACCCTCTTGGGTCCCAGACTAGAGGGTATAATATCCCCTTCCTGAGAGAAAAGCCTTTACCTTGCCAGCCTGCAAATGGCACAGTCCCTAAAATACATTCTTCTGTGTTGGCAGACCGCAGCCCAAATCAAAAAGCCTTCCTCTTCTCTCATTTCCCATGAACAGGCTATCAAGCCGGCAAGACAGACACACTCCCCAGATTGGAAGGAGGAGAACTGTGGACTGTAGAAGAGGAAGTCCACAGTTGGATCTGCCCAGGTGGGTGGGTGAGAACAGCAAGGAGGGTGGTTGAGGAAGGCCTAGGCTAGTCATTCAGAGATGACATAGCTGGGGGTGTCCAAGGACAGGGAAACCGTCTCTGTGAATCCCCCGTAGAAGAGCTCTTCTTTTAGGTGTTTGGAGGAACATATCTTCTTGGGTCCAATCCCTATTTATTTCATCCAGGTCTTGATTTCTTCTTTTCCTCTAGGTTTCATAGAATTCTCAAATCTGACTGTCCTTCCCCCAGCCCTGTATCACTACCTGTTCCTACTGCCTTTCTTGCTGTGGAATTCCACCTTCCATGCGTCTCTCCAAAGGGAGATGTTTGACTTTAGCCCTGTCTCCAGACTTCTGTACCTTCCTACCCATTTGAGAATGTGGATGTCCCTTCCTAACGTCCCCAACCATTTTTGATTGGCAGTTAGGATTTCAACATACAGATTTGCAGGGGACACAAACATTTGGTCTGTAGTACTGTAACATCTCTGACATCAAATGCAATGGTGTATTTCTTCCCTACATATATGTATAACAGTAACAGTATTATACCCATCACTAGTAGTAGTATAACTTCATTCAGGTACCCGGACCCAATTCCAGTGTGTATAAGTATGTGGGAGGGATTCTTCCCACACATATTTACACCAAGCAATTCTCGAACACCAGCAGAGTGTTGGAGAACTCAACTCAATTCTGATGCTATCTGCCCGGTCCTACAAGACTGCCCTCCACCGCCCCCCCCCACCCCACCCCCACCCCCCGCCCACTGCAGACACAGGTCACAAGTCCCAGGCAGTTTCCTTGGCTTCTGACCTACTGGCTACAGACTGGAGGTTCCCATGACCTCCCCCTTTGGTTCGATTAATTTGCTAGAGCAGCTCACAGAACTCAGGAAAACACTTAACTTTACCAGTTTAATAAAGGACACCATAAAAGATACAAGTTAACAGCCGGATGAAGAGAAACACAGGGCAAGGTCCCAAATAAAGGAGGTTCTATCCTTGTGGAGCTTGGGGCCTGGCTCGGTAACATGTGAAAGCATAGAAGCTTGGTCTGGTTACCTGACCAAGAAGCAGGATCCCATTCAGCAGAGCAGAGTGCAGAGAGAGAGTGAAAGACAATTTGTCTTAGGCTTTTGTGTGGGCTCTATTGCATAGTCATGACTGACTAAATTATCAGCCTTTGGCTTATTGAGCCTCCAGCCCCCACTCTTGGGTGGGGGTTCAAGTCTCTCATTAACATGACAAAACACCTGTTTCACCTTTAAGACTGCAGTGTTTTCAGGAACTGTGAAGACGAATATACCTGGGAAACATGGATTTGGTAATGACCAAATCTGTATTTCTTATAACTCATTATATCATAAGTACTGTTATTTCTGTCATATGTCCTGGCAGTGTTGGAGAAACCTCAGTCCTCCTATGTTTCTCCTTTACTCTCATGTTACTGCCACACTCAGAACACTTCTGACACCAGGTGTGGGAGGATCGTCCCTACAACAAGCAATTCTTTGTGACACCAGCTGGATGTCCTGTAGTTGAGCTCAGTTCTGACATGGTCTACTTGGAAATAGCATCAGACCCACACAGCCCATGAGGGCTCAGTCCCATGAGACTGCCCCCCATTTCAGAACCTAATTGCAATAGTAGGTCCCTAGGTCACCCACGGCTTCTGACTTGGCAACAAATTGGAGGTGCCTATGACCCCGTCAAATTTGTGAGAGCAGCTCACAGAACTTGGAAATATCTTAAATGTATCTGTTTATTATGAAAGGACACGATAATGGATACAGATGAGCATCCGTATGGAAGAGACGTGTAGGGTGAGATGTGGGAAGTGGTGGAGCATCCATGCCCTCTCTTAGCACCACCTCCCAGCACGTCCCTGTGTTCACCAACCCGGAGGCTCCTGGAACCCTGTACTATTAGGATTTTTATGAAGGCTTCCTCATGTAGGCATGACTGAGTATTAATTCCATTTCCAGCCTCTTTTCCCTTCCTGAAGAATGGGGGTGTGGGGCAGAAAGCTACAAGCTTCTAATCATGGCTTGGTCTTTCTGGTGACCAGCCCACACTCCAGGAGCCCACCCAGAGTCACATTACAACAAAAGATACTGCTGTTACCCAGGATTTAGGAACTCTTGTGTTTTAGTTTCTCTTAAATGAAATTGCTGGATTCATTCCCTTAAATCTTTTATTTTCCTTATGATGGTCAATGACATTAAGTCCCAGTTAATTATATTACCAGTCATATAAAGTGGAAATTTATCTTCTGTCAACCGTCTCCACGGTGCAGCATCACCTTGCATATACAGTCTTTGTTTTCTTTTTCCTAAACTCAGGATCAGCAGTACTTAAGTGACCTTACCCCGCATGTTCCATACATGAGAATCTTTCCTCAGAACATCGCTTTATTTTTTTATTCCCTTCAGTGTTTTCTTCACATGCTGTTGCGCGCTGGCACAGACAGCTATGAACAGCAGCAGCAGGATTCTCCTTGGAGATGACATTCTAAGATGAGACACAAAATTAATAAAAAATACAGACATAAGCATGGTGTTTTGTGAACAATGCCAGGAAGATCAGTAAAACAGCGAACCAACAGGGTGGGAGGGGCTCGGAGTTGCTCTTAGCAACTGGAGATCTTGTGTAGGCCCTCTGATCCTGGGTCCTCCTGGGATGGATGTGCCTCTCGGGATAGATGCCTTTAAGTATCTGTGAGGGATATGAGTAGGTTTCTTGGATGAATTGTGTTACAAGGAGACAAAATAGCAAGTTGAAAGGCCTGAGACAGAAACATGTTGGAGGAACGTCAAGGAAGCCTGTGTGAATACAGCGGAGTGAGCAAGAAGGACGGTGAATGGAGGTTAATAGGAAGATAAGGGCAGCATGGTCATAGCTAGGGTTTGGAGTAGACTGGTCATGTACTTTTCATGGACTTCATTTTTTAAAATAAGATGAGAAAAATGAGTTTTCAGAAGAGCAGCGACATGGAATTGTATTTAAAACAGTCACTTTGGCTACTTTGTAAATAGGAGACTGGTAGAGGTGTAAGCCTGGAATCCAGCTGGGAGCCTGTTGTTGTAGTCCAAGACAGTGCTTGCTTCCATCTAGGTAGAGAGAGTGAGGGTTGGTCAGCTTCTGAATATGTAAGGGAGGGCAGAAATGATTTCTTGTTGGAGTAGATAAAGGATGTGAGAGAAAAATAGAAATGAAGGATGATCGTAAGTTTTTTGGTATGAATCCCAGGAGGAGTAGAGTTCCCATTTCTGAGATGAAGGCACATGAGTGGAGAAGGAGTTACATGTTGAGAAGTCAGGGTTCTGGTTTGGACACTGTAATTTAGACGTGTTTGTTCCAAGTGGAGCACTCTGCTGCTTTTGGACATATCCAAGGAATCCAGGGAGAGTTTAGGACTAGAGAGAGAGATACAGATCAAGTGAGCTCTCCTGTGATAAGAATACAGGAAGAGCCTTGGACAGTTAGCAGTCAAAAAGATGAGTAATTGTTAAATGCATGGTTTTCTAATATATGTAACAAGATCTCTACTTTTGGGGGTTGTTTCTGTTAGATTGGGGTGATGACCTGGTTTTATACAACTTGTAATGCTGTATGTAGGCCCTCTGGAGCCTCATTGGTGATCCACAGCCTTCATGTGTGGTAGAAGCAATTGAATTTAGGGAGAAATAAAGCAATACATTGCAGGAGAAAGATTTTAGTTGCAAATAGAGGACAAATCTGCATGTAATGTGTAGAGGGTCAGCTTCTAAATGAGACATCTTTTGCTACATTTCAGGGCAGTGTAAAGTTAATTGTCAAAGTGAGCAGTAAAGATGGGGAATACTTTAGAAATTTAGGGGAAGCAGTGCTTACAGTGACATAGAATGGCAGAATGATGGCATGATGACATGTAGGAGGCATCTCTATCTCTAGGACTTGAGTAAAGATGACAGGGTGAAGAATGAAGGTGTGATGTTGGAAATGTGCAAGACATATGGTTTTGGGAGAAGGTGTTAGTGGCAAGATGTGAGTTTGGAGATCATGACATCAGAGTTGGGTTTGGGGATCATTCCACTGAAATGGGAACATTTAAATATTACATGTGTACAAGTTCAAAAAGTGACTGAAAGAGGTGACAGTTCCCTAGAATGATATTGTGATGTAAGAAATCAGGTCTTGGTTCCTGATTCCTGGCACAGAGCTCCTAAACCCTTGTAGTTACCCGAGTATAGGAATGTTTATTTCCCTTATCAGTAGAGACAGTGCTCGGTGCTTCTCAATGGACTTTTAAAAATGCAAACTTAAAGTTACGGTAACTGTCAACTTGGTTCCATGCAGTCATTTCATCCAGTCCTATTTTTATATATTTATTTACTAATGATTTATATTTAACCTACATATAAATGTTTGCTTATAAGCATTTATATGCTACCAATTTAGACATCATTTCCAATCAAGACCTTACTCAAAGTTTATACATCCAGTCAAGACCAAACTCAAAGTTTGTTGAGATTTTCATGTCCATATTGGATATCTGAAAGCCCGTCTGGAGGGTGATAAGCTTTGAAATGCACACTTGATTTCCCCACATTCCAAACCTCAGTGATATTTCCCATCTCGTTAAAAGGCATGACCCACCTATCCAGTGGCCCCAAATAGTGACGAGCAATACCCTACTCCTCACATTTGAGCCCCCCATGTTGAAACCATAAGTGAACCTTGTCTTTTCTTTCTCCAGATTATATTTTCAAATCCTCCACCTTGATCTCCATTGCTCCTTCAACCCACTTTTCATGTTTTGTACTTACTTGCTCTTTCATTGCTTTTTGGCCAGTTTTTCTCAACTAGAATGTATGCTTGGTAAAAATAAGGAAGGTGCTTTTGTATCCTCATCACCAGCACAATGCTTGGTACACAGTCATAATTTAAGAAGGATTTATTTCATAATTTTGAAACAAATACTCCTTTATCTTCTGTGGTCTAGCACTTAGAATAACTTGATTTTTTTTTCCCCTATCTCAGAGTGCTGTGTAAGGTCACTTTCAGAAACCAGCCAAATCTATATTTGTTCATTTTGAATGATCTAACCTTGTTTATACACTGATTGTTTTTACCTTTTTTTTCTTTTGTTTATTGTGTTTTACTCTTGTCTGAGTGAAAATAAACATACTTGCTTGGAGTTTCTTTGAATTGGGGTAGTATTGCCAATAAAGATCCAGTCTACACAAAGCCTTTTGTGAATCAGTGTTATTCTATACCCAAGCTCATGGGAAGATTCATTCTTCTCTTCTTTCCTAGGAATCAAGAAAGATGATAGTCATCTGCAGGGGCACTTGGAAAATCAAAAATGTCCAAGGAGGATGGAACAATGCCATGAACGTAACACATTTGGAGACAGTGTTCATCAGAATAAAAGTTTTCCTCTAAGGCAAAATCATAATATGTTTGACTTACATGGGAAAACATTAAAATCAAATTTTAGATTAGTCAACCAGAACAGAAGCTATGAAGTGAAGAATATTGTTGAGATTAATAGAGATGTAAAATCCTTCCCTCATGCAAAGCACGGACAATTTTGCACTGAAATTAAATTTCCTGAATGTGGAAATTCTGTGAACTCAGAGTCACAATTCACTAAGCATCAAAAAATTCAAAAGGTAGATAAGCCCCATGTATGCATCGAATGTGGGAAAGCCTTCATTAAGAAGTCTCACCTTATGGACCATCAGAGAGTTCATACTGGAGAGAAACCTCACAGGTGCAGTATATGTGGGAAAGCCTTCTCCAGAAAGTCCACGCTCACTGAACATCAGAAAACTCACATAGGAGAGAAACGGTATGAATGCAACGAATGTGGCAAAGCCTTCCCCAAGAAATCACGGCTACTTTTTCATCAGAAAACTCATACAGGAGAGAAACCCTATATATGCAACGAATGTGGGAAAGGCTTCATCAGGAAGTCTCAGCTCATTAACCATCAGAGAGTTCATACAGGAGAGAAACCTCATGGATGCAGTCTGTGTGACAAGGCATTTACCAGAAAGTCCAGGCTCACTGAACATCAGAGAACTCATACAGGAGAAAAACCTTTTGAATGCACTGAATGTGACAAAACATTCCGCTGGAAATCACAGCTAAATGCACATCAGAAAATTCATACTGGGGAGAAATCGTATATATGCAGTGATTGTGGAAAAGCTTTCATTCAGAAGGGCAATCTCATTGTCCATCAGCGGACTCATACAGGAGAGAAGCCCTATATATGCAATGAATGTGGAAAGGGCTTCATTCAGAAGGGCAATCTCCTTATCCATCAACGAATTCACACTGGAGAGAAGCCCTATGTATGTACTGAATGTGGGAAAGGCTTCAGCCAGAGGACATGCCTCACATCACATCAGAGAATTCACACTGGAAAGACTCCCTTTGTGTGTACTGAGTGTGGAAAATCCTGTTCCCACAAGTCCGGTCTCATTAACCATCAGAGAATTCACACAGGAGAGAAACCCTACATATGCAGTGACTGTGGGAAGGCATTTCGAGATAAGTCATGCCTCAATAGACATAGGAGAACTCATACAGGAGAGAGACCCTACAGATGCCTGGACTGTGGGAAAGCCTTCTCCCACTTGTCGTGCCTAGTTTATCACAAGGGAATGCTGCATGCAAGAGAGAAATGTGTACGTTTAGTCAAATTGGAGAATTCATTCTCAGAGAATCACAGCTCATCGCATTCAAGTGGAATGCAGGAGAAAACCCCTGTTAATATGGTGACTGTGCATATGCCTTCTGCAGCAACTCAGACTTTGGTGAAAATCAGTGGCTTCCCAGCAGATGAGAATGCAGCCGTTGTGGGACAGCCAGGTGCCAGGTGTGCACCCTCAGGAGATAATAGAATTCACAGAGAGACATCTTATGAATGCAGTGAATGTGGTAGCACCTTCAGTGATCAATTACATCATATTTTATGTCACAGAAAACACCCAGGAATAAACTGTGATGCAATCAAGGTGGAGACCCCTTGAATAAATCATTCCAGCTGATTTGGAAGGTGGTGTATACTGAGACAAAGGGTATGAAAAAGACACTGGACAGCCTTTTGTGGGAAGATAGACCCTATCAGTGCTTCACAAGTGCCATGTCATTTGAGCTCATAGCTGGTAGAAATAAAATGACCATGGAAAAGTCCTTCCCAGAAATAAGGCTTCAGTGGGTTTCAGGGTTTACCCAGGAAAGACGGACCTTTGAAGGCAGTGAGTGTGGCAGGGCTGTCAGCTTCTGCATTCTCCATTGGTAGAGGAAATCATATAGAAAGGAAACTGAACATACCAATGGTGGAATACCTTCACGAAATATCAGAAAATGCATGAAGCAAGTAAGCCCTGTGAGGATGAAGGCTATCTTTAAGAGATTTCTATCACAAGTCTACATTATACATCAGATAATATACAGTGTGTATTTTAGAACAGTATACCTTGAATCAGACTCCTCGTTGAGTCAGTGACTTCTTAGTTCAGTGGAGGTGGTATGTGTTGTCCATCATCGGTTAAAGTTATAACATTGCAGCCTCCCACCTTTTTAGGGATCATAAGTCTTTTCCCAACCAGGATCTTTATGTGGTTAGCTGTTGCATTTCTTTGGTTATAAATTTATTCACTTTGTTATCTCAAAGGGAAGCTAAGTACATTTAATTCAACAGTGGACCATAGCATGTTTAGGTATGTTTAGCCTTATAAGTACCACCCCAAGGAACAAAGCTCAAAACTCATGAGTAACCTATCAGCCAGATTTCTTTCCTTAGAAGCTGGTTCCCCATCTCATACACACACCACTCAGAAAAACTTCATAAATATTTCCCTTAACTGGTACTGTTCTAGAACTGTGATGAACTAAACAAGGAGTCCTTGCTACCTTTAAGTTGCACTTTTTAAAAGCTGGATTATATGCACATAGCAATTTTACCCTACTGCAAATATGATCAGGGCTATTTACACCTACATTACATCGAAGGCGCACCAGTATAAGGCACAGAGTATACGGATGACTTCTTGTTGAAGGGCCATATTATTATTTGGGGGGTGGGGGGTGCAAGGTTCATACAGTTTTTCATACATAGAATATGGGTACTTTTGTAAAATAGTCATGTCTTACCTCACTACCTAGTTTAAAAATTCCTTGATAGATCTTAAATAATTGTATATTTCCCAGCACACAGCAAAATACAAATGAATTACATGGAGCTTTGAAAGGTGAATGAGGTGACAAATGGACTTATTTTTGTAACTGAAAAGAATGGAGCTCCTGGAAACAAATTCTTTAAGGATCAATATTATTCCAAGAAACACTTTTTGGAAAATCCTGAATTGAAGCTCCTGGCAGTATAAAAGGGACAGAATAGAGAAGTAATAGGAACCACAGAATAAGCCCAATTAACAGAAGAAAATGACTTTGCTCTAAGAATGGAGGACATGTGAGACCAGTGAAGGTGAGGTCCTTTGGAGGCCATGGAGAAAATCCCTGACGTTTGTCCACAAGTCTCACCTTTAGAATTACCATCATTTCAAAGATTGCGGCTGCTCTCTGACATAGTGAATTGAGATGTGATTCGGCCTCATCCGGCCTTCTCTCTCCTGGGCATGGGGCCCTGTTCTTTCTTCTATATTCAGGTTTTCCCCTTGATCCAATAAAGACGTATTCAGCCTAAATACAAGGAGAAAAAGAAGAAATTTGCCATGAAGTGGTGGTCTCATAACTGAATTCCAAACTCTGAGTTTTTGAGTGATTAACTGCAACAAAAAAAATTTTTTTTGAGCATCTGCATCCTGCCAGTCACTATTATAGACATGGGATATACTGATGAATAAAACATGCCAAGTAATGGCCTCTAACAGGATGGATTCAGGATAGACACTGCAAAGCAAAGAATCAGGAATGGATTCGTCTTCAACTCAGATTTAAGATCTCTCTACTTGTCAATCTTCACATTCTATCATGGCAATCATGGCATGTTTCTCACTGAAATAGGCAGTCAGGGTCCCAAATGGGCTGCCCAGGCTTACCCTGACCCCCGAGGACCAGGTGCTGAACTCACCACCTTTCAGAAGTTGGCATCCCAGGTAAATAATGTTAATGGATAGAGAATTCCAGGTTGCCCTCTTTAGGAAGGCCAAACCAATTTATATCTTAGATTGCCACACACTCTGGCCTTCATAAAAGTTGTACTTAACAGTATTAAGTGTGCTCTTTGCCAAACAGTAACTGCATAATTTGGTATACTGGGTTAGAGGTCAGGGTTTGGGGGTCTCAGTGGGTCACTCTGCTTTGTATGGCTCAGTGATGGAGAACTGGAGTTGAGCGTGTTGTATTAGTTGGCTAGGGCTATCATAAAGTGCCACAACTGAGGGACTTAAGGAGCAGACTTTTTTTTCCTCACAATTCTTGAGGCTAGAATCTGAGATCAAAGTGTCAGCAGGGCTGGTTTCTTCTGAGAATCTCTCCTTGGCTTACAGATGGTTTTCTTCTCCCTGTGTCTTCACATGGTCTTCCCTCACTATGTCTGTATTTCTTGAAGGACAACAGTTATATCGGATTAGGGCCCACTCTAATCATCTCACTTTATCTTAACTACCTCTTTAAAGACCCTACCTCCAAAGAAGCCATGTGCTGAAGTGTGTCTTTAAACAGAGATTTTGGGAGAAGAGTTCAGCCCACAGTGGTATTTGTTAATGAACACCATTCAAATTTGGAAATTTATATTGGCTACCTGATGAAGCGGGCAGGTCACCATGAATGGTGATGTCTTTTCCAGGTTTGAGGATTCATACAGGTCCATGTGGTCAGTCTCCGGGGAGGCCCATGTGTGTCTGTGGTTGAGAGGCTGAAGTTTTAAGGAGGCCCAGGACCTTCGGTTGCTAGAACACACCCGGTGAACATTAGTTTCCCTTCAGTCTTTCAAATAAGCTTAAATCTCTCTTCAAGGGCTGGTTTTATATGTGTATGTATCTCACAAGCACACACAGAGATATGAATTTCCTGGAAAAGCAGTTGGTCCTTTTGGGGACAGTGGTAAGATGTAGCCACTATAGGTAAGAGAAGAGATTCATTGTACTGAGAGTACTTGAGACTTAAATGCAAAGTGGAAGCTCAGCAGCTGTTCCTCGGGACTGCAGAGGCCTGTGGGGAAAGGACAGTTGACTTACAGAAATGTATCCCAGTGTCTCAGAAGTTGCATTCACCGATTTCTGCCCATGGGTGTCACTGCAGGTAGCTGCACACCTTTTCCTGTGTGGTGTCATGGAACAAGGGCCCTGAGCAGATCATCCTGATGGCTGAGAGGCAGCTTGGGTGGTGAGGTTCATCCTCCCGTGAACGTGGAGGATGTGGAGTCACAGGAAGCTCATCAGCATGACACGTGGCCATGTGGTAGCAAATGGGAACAAGATGATGGCCAGGAAGTTGGTGATCTGCCCATGGAGTCTTTCCCCCAACCTCCAGAGTTTGGGCTACAGAGAGCCAGGAGTCCTGGCATCAGGTCTGCTGCTTCGGGGGCAAAGCGTGGAGCCTATAGTTTCTGTGTTTCTGTCTTTATGGGAAAAAGTGGTTTTGTGTGTTATTCAATGTTAGGTAATTTCAGATATTCAAGTTGTAGGTCTGGCGATGCTCCAAGGGGCCTCTGGGTAGTAAACTCATTAAAGGAAGTAGCAAGAGAGCTGTGTTCTTAGGAGGTTAAGGGAGGATCTGGTAAGGGAATACAGCCATTGTTAAGGTCATTTGCTTGTACCAGGCAGACCTCGGTTCAAACTAGCTCAAACACAGAGCTTTGATACTTAATCCCAAAGCCTGAGTGTGACATAATGAGAACAGAACTCTGTTATAGTCAGGTTACACTTACTGTAAAAAGGATAGAGATCAGGCGAAGGAGAAAGGAGGAGCATCACTCACAGGGCGAGTTGGGGTGGGGCTGTGGGTCACATGGTGTCAGGAGTGGCTGGAGAGGGACCATGCACAAAGGCGTCCTACCTGTCCTGCCAGGCTGAAGGTACCCAGTAACGACTGGATGCCCAGGCTCAGGTGAGCCTGCCTGCGTGCCAGTGCTCCCTGCCTCCTGTCATGTTTATGCCAAAAAGCAACACTGCCCATGACTCCATTGTCGGGGGCAGCTGGGATTCCATGTCTGGAACTTCCCTGGACTCTGACTTTTGTGCTGGTTGCCTTGGCTGGTGTCAGTCTGTATCCATGAACTAATAAACCATGACAGCAGAACTGGGCTCAGTGAGTTCTTAGTCCCTCTGGCGAGTTGCCTAGTCTTTGGGAATATTCTGCCTAACCACAGGAGCTCTGTGCAGCCTTTTGGGTAATTTCTGGTTCACCAATTATACCTTTAATACCTTTGATCTACTTTCTTTTTTTATTAAGGTATCATTGATATACACTCTTATGAAGGTTTCACAAGAAAAACAATGTGGTTACTACATTCACCCATATTATCAGGTCCCCCCCCATATCCCATTGAAGTCACTGTCCATCAGTGTAGTAAGATGCCACAGAGTCACTACGTGTCTTCTCCGTGCTACACTGTCTTCCTAGTGACCACCTCCCCACACCATGTGTACTAATCATTATGCCCCTCAATCCCCTTCTCCCTCCCTCCCCACCCACCCTCCGCTGCCCCTCCCTTTTGTTAACCACTAGTCCTTTCTTGGAGTCTGTGAGTCTGCTGCTGTTTTGTTCCTTCAGTTATGCTTCATTGTTATACTCTACAAATGAGGGAAATCATTTGGTACTTGTCTTTTTCAAACTGGGTTACTGCATTTTTAGGGTAAATTCCTAGGAGTGGAATTCCCAGGTCAAATGATATTTCTATTTTTAGATTTTGAGGAACCTCCATATTGCTTTCCACAATGGTTGAACTAATTTACATTCCCACCAGCAGTGTAGAAGGGGTCCCCTTTCTCCGCATCCTCACCAGCATTTGTTGTTCCTAGTCTTTTCGATGTTGGCCATCCTAACTGGTGTGAGTTGATATCTCATTGTGGTTTTAATTTGCATTTCCCTGATAGCGATGTGGAGCATCTTTTCATGTGTCTGTTGGCCATCTGACTTTCTTCTTTGGAGAATTGTCTCTTCATATCCTCTGCCCATTTTTTAATAGGATATTTGCTTTTTGGGTGTTGAGGCATGTGAGTTCTTTATATATTTTGGATGTTAACCCCTTGTCGTATATGTCGTTTACAAATATATTCTCCCATACTGTAGGGTGCTTTTTTGTTCTGCTGATGGTGTCCTATGCTGTTACAGAAGCTTTTTAGTTTGAGGTAGTCCCATGTGTTCATTTTTGCTTTTGTTTCCCTTGCCCGAGGAGATGTATTCAGGAAAAGTTGCTCATGTTTATATTCAGGAGATTTTTGCCTATGTTGTCTTCTAAGAGTTTTATGGTTATGGTTTGATGACTTACATTCAGGTCTTTGATTCATTTTGAGTTTACTTTTGTGTATGGGGTTACACAATAATCTAGTTTCACTCCCTTGCATGTAGCTGTCCAATTTTTTCAACACCAGTTGTTGAAGAGGCTGTCATTTCCCCATTGTATGTCCATGGCTCCATTATTGTATGTTAATTGACCATATATGCTTGGTTTTATATCTGAGCTCCCTAGTGTATTCCATTGGTTTATGGGTCTGTTCTTGTGGCATTACCAAATTGTCTTGATTATTGTGACTTTGTAGTAGAGCTTGAAGTTGGGAAGCATAATCCTCCCTGCTTTACGCTTTATTCTTCCTTCTCAGGATTGCTTTAGCTATTCGGGGTCTTTTGTGGTTCCATATGAATTTTAGAACGATTTGCTCTAGTTTGTTGAAGAATGCTGTTGGTATTTTGATAGGGATTGCATTGAATCTGTAGATTGCTTTAGGCAGGATGGCCATTTTGACATTAATTCTTCCTATCCATGAGCATGGGATATTTTTCCATTTATTGGTGTCTTCTTTAATTTTTCTCATGAGTGTGTTATAGTTTTCAGGGTATAGGTCTTTCACTTCCTTGGTTAGGTTTATTCCTAGGTATTTTATTCTTTTTGATGCAATTGTGAATGGAATTGTTTTCCTGATTTCTCTTTCTGCTAGTTCATCATTAGTATATAGGAATGCAACAGATTTATGTGTATTGATTTTGTATCCTGCAACTTCGCTGAATTGTTATTAGGTCTAGTAGTTTTGGAGTGAACTTTTTAGTTTTTTTAATGTACAATAACCTGTCATCTGCAAACAGTGACAGTTTAACTTCTTCTTAACCAATCTGAATGCCTTTTATTTCTTTGTGTTGTCTGATTACTGTGGCTAGGACCTCCAGAACTATGTTGAATAAAAGTGGGGAGAGTGGGCGTCCTTGTCTTGTTCCCGATCTTAAAGGAAAAGCTTTCAGCTTCTCACTGTTAAGTATGATGTTGGCTGTGGGTTTGTCATATATGGCCTTTATTATGTTGAGGTACTTGCCTTCTATACCCATTTTGTTGAGAGTTTTTATCATGAGTGGATGTTGAATTTTGTCAAATGCTTTTTCAGCATCTTTGGAGATGATCATGTGACTTTTGTCCTTCTTTTTGTTGATGTGGTGGATGATGTTGTTGGATTTTCAAACATTGTACCATCCTTGCATCCCTGGAATAAATCCTACTTGATCATGATGGATGATCTTTTTGATGTATTTTTAATTTTTCTTTGCTAATATTTTGTTGAGTATTTTTGCATCTGTTAATCAGGGATATTGGTGTGTAGTTTTCTTTTTTTGTGGTGTCTTTGCCTGGTTTTGGTATTAGGGTGTTGCTGTCCTCATAGAATGAGTTTGGAAGTATTCCCTCCTCTTCTACTTTTTGGAAAACTTTCAGGAGGATGGTATTATGCCTTCACTAAATGTTTGATAAAATTCAGCGGTGAAGCCATCTGGTCCAGGCATTTTGTTCTTAGGTAGTTTTTTGATTACCAATTCAATTTTGTTGCTAGTAAATGCTCTGTTCATATTTTCTGTTTCTTTCTGGGTCAGGCTTGGAAGGTTGTATTTTTCTAGAAGGTTGTTCATTTCTTCTAGGTTTTTAGCATATAATTTTTGTTTGTTAGCATATAGTTCTTCATAGTATTCCCTCATAATTCTTTGTATTTCTGTGGTGTCCGTAGTGATTTTTCCTTTCTCATTTCTGATTCTGTTTATATGTGTAGACTCCCCTTTTTTCTCTGATGTGCTTTTAATGTGCAAGTGTGTGTTTCTTCAAATAGACTTTTTTCCAAATGTGCCTGCTTGTTTCTTTATAGATCCTAGTTTTTTATACATTTTTAAATACTTTATTCCTTAAAACATTTCAAATACACTATTAAATGTGCCATAACTTGTAATTCTAGCATCTGTTGTGTCTGCATGATTGATTCTGATCCACCAACTCTGGGAAGGCCCTTGATGAATAATGTTTTATTAATCCTGATGTTACCCACATGTGAATAGTGTTTGGGAAACAAATGTTGGTGTATGTGTTATTTTTGATTAGCAAGAGGATTTAATGGCTACTTATTACAGAAACTTCTGATTTGTGGAATAAATGGCATACTGAATGTAAAATTGCAGACTATTCCAATAGTATTTTCCTTCTACAGCATGTTGTTTTTGAAAACTGCCTGTGTTGATGCAGCCTATATGGTGAAAATAAGCAAACTCCCCTCCTTTATGTCCCTTCTGGAGCACTGAGTGGACAAACACCCATAGCAGACAGCAGCAGGTTATCACAGGAAACCCTGTTATTCAGCGATGTGGCTGTGGACTTCCCCTGGGGGGAGTGGCAGCTCCTGGCCCCCACTCAGAAGAGTGTGATGATGTACCAGGACTTGATGTTGGAGAACTACAGCAACCTGATGTCAGTGAGTGAGGACAGCTCCCCTGTGTCACCTGGGGGCCCCCTTCGCTGGCCTTTTCTCCCAGCTGCTGAAATCTCTAGCATGTCCACAGTGCTCTCGGTGGTGGCTTCTCAGATCCTCTGGCTTCAGACAAGCATATATAATGTTCCATCTCTTGACGGAAGTCTCTGCTTTGCTGATGTGAACACTGTCTAGTCCCTAAATGTAGTATTCTTCCATCTTGACATCCCCAGCCCGATCCAGCAGGTCTAAGTCTCTTGTTATTTCCTACCAACAGGGTATGAAGCCCGCAAGCCAAACACACTCTTCAAGTTGGAACAAGGGAAGAACTGTGGATGGTAGAAGATGAAGCCCACAGTTGGATCTGTCTGGGTGAGCGGGGCAGAACCAGCCAGCTGGGCAGCTGAGAAAGGCATAGTCTGGTCGGTCAGAGAAGACTCCCCAACTCTGAGTGTCTAAGGACGTATAGATAGCTGCTCCTTGTATCCTTCCCATGAGAGAGCCTCCTCTTTGTAGGAGTCTAGGGGGGAATGCGCCCCTTGGTATTCTGAGAGCTGATCCCATTGGATCCCTGTTCATTTTAGGTACATCTTGATTTTGTTGTTGTTCACCTAGTTCTCTTCGTCCTACGTTTCTCAAATCTCCTTTTTGTCCACTGTCACAGTGTCTCTGCTTATTTTTTTCACCTCCCTTGCTGTGAAATTCCATCTTCCATTCCTCACTCCAAACAGATCTTAGAATTCAGTATAGTCTTCTAACTGGTCATATTCTTGCTCCATGGTGAGAGAATGACTTCCCTTCCTAACACTCAACCCCCCATTGGAATTTGTGCCCACACCATAAGCTTATCTCTGTGTTTATATGGTTTCATAGCTTCTTGCTATGAATGTCTTGTGTTCCACTGAAAATTTGTATGTTGAAATCCTAAACCCCAAGGTATTAGTATTAGGGGGCAGAGCCGTTGAGAAGTAATTTGGCCATCAGGGCCCAGAGAGATGCCTCACCCCTAATGCCATGTGAGGTTCCAGCTTGAAGGTGCTGCCTGTGAGGAATCAGCCTCTCACCAAACACCAAGTCTGCTGGTGCCTTGATCTTGGACTGACCAGCCTGCAGAAATGTGAGAAATAAATTTGTTGTTTATTTTGTTATGGCAGTATGAATGGACTAAGACATTTCTCTTTGCTCTGGAATTGTCCAAAGGTTCTGTTTTCTGTATCTTGCTCTGTTCTCATAATCCTTAAATCTTTCCTTCATTCTGGTGAGTTAAGCTTTTATTTTTTATAAAGACTTCCAAATTTGCTTCTTCCTGAATATTTTCTGACCTACGGACTTGTGCTATATATTTTACTGTCTCCACAGAAACTCCCAAATGAATTCTGACTTTCTGTTCGAGGAGCTAAAATCACTTTCCCTATAAGAAAATTACCTTCACCTTCCTTTTTTTTTAAGTTTAGAGTCTTCTAACAGTTTCAAAACATGAGTATATAATAAAGTAGGTTAAGATAGAACACTGGTGAAGTGAGAAAAATGGTGAGGTTGGAAGATCCAAGAGAGGCTGGTTCCCCAGAAGCAGAAAGAGAATGTCTTTCCAGAAAGATAAAGCTGCTGTAAACATTCTCTGCAGCTGCTGATTCATCAAGTAAGATATGAATTAAGGAACAGGTGTGTGATTTTATGTTTTCTTCCCATTTACACATTATATGTATATATGTGGGTTTTTTTTTCACTTTGAGTTCTCTTTCATGAAATGGTTTTGACTGCTCCAGAAGTTCCTAGTGCCTCTTTCTCTGCATTCTTATTTGCTCAAGACCAGGCTGTTGAAACTCAGCCTTGAAAACACTGTGTCCATCTATTTATCAAACGTTTCTTAAACCCAAGGCTTTTGTTGGAGTGTGTGTGTGTAGTACTTGCATCAAGACCTCATCCGCTCCGAGTCTGGTTTGTAGACTTAGGGTACAAGTCTAGGTGCGCTGATAAAGTTCTCTAGAGGATATGCTGTTGGGGCCATGTGCTTGATGACTCACAGCTAAAACACTGAATTTCATGAGAAATGAAGAAATACTGCCTAGCGGCAAAGATTTTTGTGACAAATGTATGGCAAATACAGGTTTTGAACACAAGGTATTACTGCTAGAACTGAGGGAATTTATATGTGAAAATGATTAGTGTCGATGGCATACGGTGACCCTTTAGAGCCTATCATTACATAGGGAGCATGGGGAATGGTGGCATGATATGTAGGAGGCATGTCTAGATTTTTAATTAAAGAAGATAACTAAGGGCAAAGAATGGGGGCATGAATAGTAGGACCTGTGCAGGGCCGGGTGAGACTGCCGAGGGATTGGCCTGAAGCCACCACATGAAGGTATTTTCAGGGACTAGTGAAGTGGAAACAGGCAAATGGGGTAATTAAGGCAACATTAGCCTTTATCGCCAGGCTGGCTGGGTTTTATGCATTAGTAATTGAAGTCTTTGCAGGGCTGTGATGAATGGTTAGAGGGTTTTCATCATTGTTCTGTGTATCCTATCTCTGAGTAGTCTTAATTTTGATCTGGTAGCAGCTGTGTAATAATACTAAGGAACAGCCAGAGGTTCTAGGAAAAACTGAGGGTGGAGCTGACGTGATTCCTTGTCCAGCAGGAGGAAAGTGGTCCTTCAGGCTGCTTCGCTGATGCCCATATGGAGGCCTAAATGCAGTCCTGGGAGAAGATGCTGTGAGGGGTCAGGGTGTTGGGACCGAAAGGGAAAAAGTCCAGTGTGACATCTGTATAGGTACAGCACACAGAATGCGCCTGAAAAAGGTGATCGTTTTTTTTATCCCATTAGAGGCACATGTGCTTTTGGAGAACTCTGTGTGGCCCACTGACCTATTGAAAATTCTTGAATGATTGTTGTTTCTCATCTTTCCCTATTTCTCTAGGAACAAATGAGAACGTGCACCCAGCTAGATAAAAGCTGGCCATATTGAGAATAAGAGTTTCTCTGTAATCGTGTAATCAGTGCTTTGGGAAAGCTAGTGTGGGTACTTTACAGAGTGCAGAAAAAGGGTACCTTTTAGAAACAGGATGATCACACAGGAGTATCACAGATATGCTGAAATCAAATACTGAGGATACAATATTCTGAATTGCCTCTCCGAGATATTTGTTCCAAACCAGTATTTAAATATATTCTTGATCAGTGTAGTCAGTTTATTTCCCCTTACTGGGATTTTCCAAACTGGAAGTCTGACTATTTGAATGACTAAAATCTTGGTCCTATGCCTTCACTTTCTTTCAGTTCTTGCATTCTCTGAACGTGATCTTAGCTAGTCTTTTATCCTTGAATATTTATATGTGGGTATTTCCCACATGCTCTGTCCTCTGAAGCCCATTCTCAACATATGTAAATCCACCTGGGTACTTTGTACTTCAGTAGCTAATAAAAATCTCAGTGTTTATATTCTTCAAAAGTCCATCATTTCCTCCCATTCTGAGCTTCAGTTAGTGTTCACCTTCTCAAAGGCAGCTCCCACTTACTGCCTGACTCAAGCAAAATAACTTAGGAACAAACCTGAATTCTTCACTTTCTTTAATCCCTGCCTCTTTGAGCTCACCATAATATATCCTCATTTCCTCCATCGCTTTCTGACTCCTTTACTCCTTCAAACCATCTCTCCTAGTTTGAAGCTGCTTCCTTTTTTACTTTGCTCATTTTATTTTCCCCAACTAGAATGTAAGCTCAGTGAGAATAAGGAAAATGTTCATGTCCCCAACACCAGCACTGTAGCCCCCGGGTAATGGGCATTTTATAAGGATTTGTGGAGTGACTGCAGTCCTTGTCATTTTAGATGAGGTGTCCCTTCCATCTCTATTATCTCTTCTAACAGTCAGATTCTCTTTCTTGATTTTACTCTGTATGTTTTGCAAGGCACCATTTAGAAAGCAGCCAGTCTGTATTTTTTCATTGTGGATTATTCAAGCTTGTCTGTACACTTACTATTTCTGCCAGTTGATTTTTGTGTATTATGTTTTTACCAATGTCCAAGAAATAATGGAACATTACTGAAGATTCTTTGCATGGAGATCATGCAGTCAACACTAAAGAGTCAATGCACACCTAGGCATTCACTGGTCTTTCCTTTCCTAGAAGTTGAGGAAGTTGGTGATCATCTGCAGTGCAAATAATGACACTTGAATAGCAAAGATGTCTAAGGAAAATGGAACAATGCCATGAATGTGATGCCTTTGAAAATACTGTTCATTCGGGCCAGCATCATTTTTTTTCCTTTAAGGCAAAATCATGGAAAAACTCTGAAATTAAGTTTAGTCAGTCAGAATGGAAGCTGTGAAATTAGAACTCTGTCAGTGTCGTAGATATAGAAATCCTTTCTCCTTACAGAGCCTGAGTAAGATTCACACTAGAACTGCTGGAAAACTCAGCACTAAGGCACGCTTGTGAGGCATCATTGAGCTCACAAAACTGAGAAATCCAGGAGTGCAGTGACTGTGGAGAATCCTCATCAGGAAGTCCCCACTCAGTCAACATCAGAGTCCACCTGGGAGGGAAGCCCCATGACAGCAGTTTATTTGGAACAGCGTATACCACAAAGTTCAGACTCAACACCAGAAAATTCAGACAGGAGAGAAGCCTTATTTATGTGCTGAATGTGGTAAAGCCTTTTCCAGGAAGTCAGAAGTCATTATACGAAAGAATAATGAGAAATGAAGGGGTGGGGGGGAACCCCACTGATGCACTGAATGTGGCATAAATGATGTCTCATTTTACACCAGAAAACTCTTCCTGGAGAGAAACCCTACACGTGTGATGGTTGTGGGGAAGGCTTCACCCGGGTCAGTCTCACTGTACATTGATACTGGAGAATCTGCAGGGAACGTGGACAAAGCCCCATCCAGAAGGCAGGCCTCAGACCTCATCAGGGAGCTCAGACACACAAGACCCCCTTTGTCAGTAGTGACTGGAAAATCTGTTCTCAGAGGACATGTCATATTAAACACCAGAAAATTTGCACAGGATAGAACCTCAGTGGCTTGTTGTCCATCAAAGAACTCATCCAGGAGGGAGAGCCCATGAATGCATTGAGTGTGGGAAAGCTTTGCTTACAAGTTTTGTCTTATTAAACATAAGAAAATACATGCAAGGGTGAAATATGCAGATTCAGCAAAGGTGGGAAATCCTTCCACAGAGAGTCACAGCTCTTTACATACAAGCGAAATGTTGTTCATTTGGTGATTGTGCACATGGCTTCTGCATTCCTCAGACATCGTTAAATATCAGTGGGCTCCCAGCAGATAGGAACCTTGGTCCTCTTGGAACAGCCTCTTGTCTCATCAAGTCATCCGGCCACATGAGTCTCACGCTGTGTTCCTTATCTGGGTTTGCCTCAGAAAGGATCCCGAGAACTGTTTGCGGTCCTTGTCACACTGCTCATGACTCACACCAGATTTCAAGACACAGCACCTATTGTTCTGTTCTCTTTGATTAGTTTTGGCTGTAGATTAAGCTTAAGCAGGAACTAAATTACAGCAAGGTTAACTGCTTGGGTATCTACACAAAGCACCCAAGAAACAGCCTGACATTGGATCCGTGTTCATTCAGTGAATATTTATGAAGTACCTTTTCTGTAACCAGTTATTATTCTACTAGCTGAGGACACAGTGGTGAACAAAACAGAAGAGACTTTGCCCTCCTGGAATGAGCACTGAGTTAGCTGAATTATATGTAAGTGCACACTCCCATCTAACATACTCATAGTATGTAAACTCTACGTTAGGTGAAATGGGCATGGAGCAATTGGATCAAGGAGTTTGTATTTTCAGAAAAGGGAGAGTTAGAAAAATCCTGAAAAAACTTTCCCCAAGAAGAGGATTATTTGAATGGGAGATGGGGGAAGGGCTCATATTAACAATGTATAAATAACCCAGGATACAAATACGTTTTTAAATGCCCATGTCTAAATCTTCCCACACTGATTATAATCCTTGACAGTTTTATACTAATTCAGTAGCCACTAGCCACATGTGGCTATTTAAATGTAAATTAATTAAAATTGGATTAAAATCTTAGTTCCTCAGGCTCACTGACCACAGTGCAAGACCTCAGTCATCCTATGTAGCTGGGCACCACCATGGTGGACAGTACAGAGGTAGAGTGGCTCCATCATCACCGGATAGTCGATCGAAGGGTGCTGCTTTAGATTCATACATTCCTCATGACAGGAAAACTTACATAGTCGTTTTGGAAGATGTGTTGAATAGACTAAAGAAAAAGGTATTTTTGTCTAAAATAGTTGTAAAGTTGTTCAAAATAAGTTCTGGGTATGTGTGAATGACTAGGCTCAATGTCTGTCTGACTATAAAAGGGGGAGAGCAGAAAAGGTACAAGATCCCTGGAATTAGTAGAATAAAAACTTACTTTCCTTGGTCTAAGATGGAGGAAAGCAAAGGATATGGGAGAAGGGCAAAATTCCTCTTTGGTATTAGAGAAGAGCCCTTACATTTATTTCACAGACCGGTCACCTTTGAAAGTCACCATATCAAAGTTCTCATCTCTGGGACCTGCTAAATTGCACATGTGATTTTTCTGTTTTTCCATTCCTTACTCCTACAAATGGGACTCTGCCCTCTTCTATCCAGTCTTTCTCTTGATCCAATAAAGATAACCCTGCCAAAAAACCTTGAGTCCTTTTTAGAGAAGAAGTGGAAATTTGCTCTGCAATAGCTGTATATTTTCATCACAAACCCTGGGTTACAGGGTAAATTCACTCCATGTATTTTTTAGCATCTAAACTTGGCCATCTAAGTACATGAGATTTTTTTTTCATTTTTTTTATTGTGAAATGATTATCACAGTAAGTTTAGTTAACATCCTTCAACATACATAGTTACAAATTATTTTTTCTTGCGATGTGAACTTTTGAAGTTTCTTCTCTTAACAACTTTTCAATACACAAGACATTACTGCTCACCATGCAACGAACAAGTTCCAATACAGTGAACAAGCTCCCACAAGGTGAACAATGCAGGGAACATAGTGAACAAGTTCTCACAAGGTGAACAATGCAAACGCAGTCATATCAGAGAAACTAATTCAGTTACTATAATCAATCAACTATGATTATTCATATGATTTTTATACTTAAATTATAAGTGAATCCCACATTTCCCCCTTTTTTGTTTTAATTGATGCAAATGCATATGCATATATTTGTGGAAGGTACCAGAATAATGATTAGCTGGGCTCGGCCTGTGACATAGCTGGTCACAGGCAATGTCTCTCGTCTGGCGGGGTGAGGTTCTATGCCTCACCTCAGTTGGCCCCCATGTTGCTCACCTGAGGTGCCTTACGACTGTGCCTATCTTAGGTTGTTCCTCCCATGAGGAATCTTACCCGTCTCTGGCTAACCAGCCATCTCCTGGGACCAAACAGGGAGATAAAATATGAAAGAGAGGACAGCCAGCAGCTATAATTCTGGATAAAATCACAATATACATGATTATTTTCTTGCAGCAAATGCAGGTGGGGAATCGGTATATGATTTCACAAAGTTGTTTAAAAGGAATCACTTATTTCTTGAAGTTAATTCTTGAAAAGTAGCATATCCTTGTATTGGCTTTAAAAGACCAACAACTGCCTTCCGCACACACACTAGGAGAACAGGAATACAAATGCATAACAGTATTAGACCTACAGTTATAGGCCATATCCAATGAAACAAAGAAAACCAATTTAACAATCCAGGCATTTGTGAAAACTTATCAATAACATGGTGAATGTTGTCTATTTGATCTTGAATACTATGCGAAAAAATCAGACAAATTAACACATCCCTGGAAATTGTTCACATCCCATGTGTTCTTTTTTTTTAATCACTTATTCTTTTGTTAGCTTCTCCTAAGTATTCTTTTTTTTATATTTATTTTGGATCATTAATCTACAATTACATGTGCAATATTATGATTATTAAACTACCCCCTTCATCAAGTCCCCCCCACCAACTCCATTACAGTCACTGTCCATCAGCGTAGTGAGATGCTATAGAGTCACTACTTACCTTCTCTGAGTTGTACAGCCCTCCCCATGGCCCCCAACATTACATCTGCAATCATACTGCCCCTTTTTCCCTCTTATCCCTCCCTTCCCACCCATCTTCCCCAGTCCCTTTCCCTTTGGTAACTATTAGTCCGTTCTTGGGTTCTGTGAGTCTGCTGCTGTTTTGTTCCTTCAGTTTTTTTCTTTGTTCTTATACTCCACATATGAGTGAAATCATTTGATACTTGTCTTTTTCCACTTGGCTTATTTCACTGAGCATAATACCCTCTAGCTCCATCCATGTTGTTGCAAATGGTAGGATTTGTTTTCTTCTTATGGCTGAATAATATTCCATTGTGTATATGTACCACATCTTCTTTATCCATTCATCTACTGATGGACACTTAGGTTGCTTCCATTTCTTGGCTATTGTAAATAGTGCTGTGATAAATATAGGGGTGCATCTGTCTTTTTCAAACTGGGCTGCTGTATTCTTAGGGTAAATTCCTAGGAGTGGAATTCCTGGGTCAAATGGTATTTCTATTTTGAGTTTTTTGAGGAACCTCCATACTGCTTTCCACAATGGTTGAACTAATTTGCATTGCCACCAGCAGTGTAGGAGGGTTCCCTTTTCTCCACATCCTCGCCAACATTTGTTGTTGTTTGTGTTTTGGATGTTGGCCATCCTCACTGGTGTGAGGTGATATCTCATTGTGGTTTTAATCTGCATTTCTCTGATGATTAGCGATATGGAGCATCTTTTCATGTGCCTGTTGGCCATCTGAATTTCTTCTTTAGAGAAGTGTCTATTCATGTCCTCTGCCCATTTCTTAATTGGATTATTTGCTTTTTGTTTGTGAAGGTGCATGAGTTCTTTATATATTTTGGATGTCAACCCTTTATCAGATACGTTTTTATGAATATATTCTCCCATAATGTAGGATGTCTTTTTGTTCTACTGATGGTGTCCTTTGCTGTACAGAAGCTTTTCAGCTTGATATAGTCCCACTTGTTCATTTTTGCTTTTGTTTCCCTTGCCCGGGGAGATATGCTCATGAAGAAGTTGCTCATGTTTATGTCCAAGAGATTTTTGCCTATGTTTTTTTCTAAGAGTTTTATGGTTTCATGACTTACATCCAGGTCTTTGATCCACCTTGAGTTTACCTTTGTGCATGGGGTTTGACAGTAGTCCAGTTTCATTCTCTTACATGTAGCTGTCCAGTTTTTCCAACACCAGCTGCTGAAGAGGCTGTCATCTCCCCAATGTATATCCAAGGCTCCTTTATCAAATATTAATTGACTGTATATGTTTGGGTTAATGTTTGGATTTTCTATTCTGTTCCACTGGTCTGTGGGTCTGTTTTTGTGCCGATACTAAATTGTCTTGATTACTGTGGCTTTGTAGTAGAGCTTGAAGTCAGGGAGTGTAATTCCCCCTGTTTTATTCCTCCTTCTCAGGATTGCTTTGGCTATTCGGGGTCTTTTGTGGTTCCATATGAATTTTAGAATTATTTGTTCCAGTTCATTGAAGAAAGCTGTTGGTAGTTTGATAGGGATTGCATTGAATCTGTAGATTGCTTTAGGTAGTATAGCCATTTTGACAATATTTATTCTTCCTAGCCAAGAGCATGGGATGCATTTCCATTTGTTAGTGTCCTCTTTAATTTCTTGTAGGAGTGTCTTGTAGTTTTCAGAGTACAGGGCTTTCACTTCCTTCGTTAGGTTTATTCCTAGGTATTTTATTCTTTTTGATGCAATTGTGGAGATTTTATTCTGTAGTGCAGCCATTAATTGAGAACAGGAAAATTTCATGATTGATTTGGGCTTTACAAGGACCACCTTGCCTGCTCTATGGAAACAAAGTAGTACAGGCCAAGGGCACTAACAGGGACAATTCTAGTATCCCAGGTGAGAGACTGAGCCAGCATAGTAATGATGGGCGAGTGCAAGAAGATGGAACTGACTTCCTGCTTTGACCTGTGGTTACATGGCGCTATCAGGTGTATTCTGAGAATTATAATGGCGTATATGGTTGAAAATAATGTGAGCAAGAAGGTGAACCTGGCTTCTGTGCTCCCGCCTGTGTGCTGAAGATCTGTGGTTGCGCAGGGTGAGTGAGCCTTCTAGCTCAGGACTGGGCTTGGGGGAGAATAGGGCTAGACATGGGTAGCAGGTCTGCAAATGGCTGGCGAGAACCTCCTGGTGCAGATGCATGGCACTATGGGAACTCCAGTTTTTTGTGGTCATTTTATTTTGCATACGAACGTTCGTTTACACGTTGCAATATCCAAAAAACTGTTACACAAAGGTCCGCTAACTGGCAAACAATTGAACACACTTTGGAATACCTATACAGTGGAATGCAAAGGAAACAACTATACTTAAAATCAGAGATGAATTTTTAAACAATTATGCTGTGTGGAAAAAATAGGATAAAAAGAGTACTTGCGGGACTGATTTTATGGACACGGTGCAGGCTGATCCATAGTGGGAGAAGGCGGATCAGTGGCTGCCTGGGATGTAGCATGTTTTGTATTTGGGCCGGGTCGGGGCATGGTTGGTTTGAGGTTCACTACGTCCATCGTGTCTGCCCACGGATCCCTGCATGCGATCTCACTTTCTCAAACCTTGCTGGTCTTTCCAAAGCACTCCCACTCTCCTCCCAGCGAGCTTTCGCTCTGCTGAGGGACACACCCTCCCGCAGACAGCCGCGCCCTGGAGAGCCTGCCTCACCCGGCGTGGCTGCAGCGCGCCGCCAGCATGTCCAAGTTTGCATATGGTCCCTAACCCTTTTCGCAGAGTGACGGGGCGCCCAGAGATGATTCTTATTTCCCAGCGAGCTGCGAGGCCACAGCCGTGTCCCCGCCGCTCAGAATGCGCGCTCAGAATGTGACGGGCTCCGGCCTTTGAACCGCGCCGTTGTCCTTCTACCCGCCGTAGAACCCGCCTACAACTAGGGGGCCCTGTCTGTTCAAAGTTTACCCCCTTTGAGCTCCAGCCTCGGACAAACTGTCCCTTTCCCCGATGCTGGGAAACCCGAGAGGTCCAGCGTCGCTCTCAGCGTCGCGCCGCTGACGCAAAGGCGGGCGAGCAAAGATGGCGGCCCCCGGGAGCCGATGCTGCGGCGGCGGCGCGGAAGTATTACCTCATAAAGCAAAGCCGGAACCCCGGGTCCCGTTTCCCATAGAAACGCAGCGGCCACGCCCCTGGCTCAGCTCGGAGGGTCTGGGCAGGAGGCTGGGTGAGGAGACGGCGAGGGAAAGAAATTTCGGGGAGTCCGCCAGGCCCTGGCGAGGTCGCCGCGGGCTCAGGTACTCAGGTCGGCGTGTGGGTCTGTCTGTGGAAGCCCCGGGGAGAGGGGGCGGTCTGTCTTCCTCCAGGTAGGTTTTTGCCCCTGTGAGTCGAAGAAGGTAGTTGGTTTTGGAGGGGGACACGGAGGAATCTGTAATGGGTGTCTTTGGCGTCAGCCATAGGGCCTTTGGTGGTCAGTGATTAAAGGTCTGAACGGATCAACCCCCAAGAGTCCCGAGGTCAGGGTTTAGGGTCCTCTGGGGTCACTCTGCCTGTAGGTGATTGACAGCTGGTGAGGTGGTATTTGTCAATGAATGTGGCGTGAGGCTCGGGTTCTGGAATAATCTGGAGCTCAGTGATCGAGGAACCGTTAAGGGAGGTCAGGGTACCTATGCACGTGGTCTGGTTTTGGTATTAATCTGGTGGGGTGGCGACCACTGTCTTTTGTGTAGATATGTGTGGCAGCAGAAGGCTTAGACTCAGGAGCCCTCGCTGGTTCTGGTGTTGAGCTTAGACTTGGGCTACTGGAACAGACTTGCTAGAAGTTAACATTTCCCAAAAACTTAAGGGCCAAGTCCTTCCTCCTCCACTAATTTTCTGATTTCTTTCGGCTCCGGATCACCCACTACCTGTGAACCCACAGAAATGAAAGTTTTGGGGGACAGCAAAGATTCAGCATGCTTAAAATTATGTGCTTTTAAGATTCTTTGTGTATCCTTCTTCCTGTAAACCTCCTGTATATTTCTTTTGGATATTTCCTTTCAGGTTCTATATGTGAGTATAGAAAGGCTGGTGTTTCCCCAATATTTATCTTTTTAAATTGTTTTTGATAGCTTACATTCCTTCTCTCTCTTCATTGTTGTGCCCATTGCCGTTCATATTGAAGTGCGTATATCAACAGGGCATCTAAAAATTTGTAAAGTGATATGAAGTCACCATAGCTTAAAGGAAAAAAACATTGTTCCCCCATCCACAGGGCCTCATTTCTAAAACTAATCTGAAAATTATATGCCGCAGAGGGGTACTTCTGTTCTGATTCTCCTTTGCTACTTCCCTTTTCGTGTTCATGCTTCTTCCACACATTCACGGTCTTCTGCCTTTGATCCTCCCGGGAAGCAGAGAGACAGAAACCCTGGGGACCATGTGTTAAGGTGAGAGTGCAGAAAAAGGGAGCGTAACCCTGAAAGTAACTTTGCTCTTCAGCCCACAGGTCCTGACAAGAAACAAGAAATGAAGGAAGGAGAAGGAGGTTCCAGGATCTAGATGTTGTCATTCTGGGGCCACTTTTGACTGGCAACTAAGATTTCTAACTAGGAATTTAGAGCATATCCAGAAGAGACAAAGACAGAATATCCCAGTTGCTGGCCATTTCCCAAAACCGAAGAAAATGATCCATGCTCAGGTGACTTTTCTCTTGTTTTCCTCTCTCCTTTATTCTCTGATGGGTTTATAGAGGCTTGTAAACAATCAGTTCAGTATCTAGAGAGAAATCAACTTTGAATCTAGTTCCAACACATGACAAAGTAGAATGAAAAATATAGTGTTTGTGTGATTCCTGGTAAATGACTAATGGTGGAACGTAATGTGTGACTGAAGGATCTTCTGGGTTATATTAGCTGTCGTCTTGCCTCTGACATGTGTGACACCCAGCACAACAAGAGAACCCTGCTGTTATGTGATGTGCAGGACTGTGAGAAGAAAGCAGGAAGGTCCCTCAGGGAATGCCAATATTTCATGGCACTTAGCTCTCAGGAAAAATTTTATATTCTTCCTGGAGGTCATGGGGTAGACAGTATTTTGAATAGTAGTCTTCTAATAAAGGCAGATTTCCAACTGCTATTTATTATTATTTATTATCAGACACGCTCGTAGGAATTAGACCACAAAAACTCAGTGAACACAGTTTTCTCAGGGAGCCAATGCAGGGTCACTGAAAGGACTCGGCCTAATGTCTGCCTCAGTTTATCCAGAAATAAAACCTAAATGGCCTAGGAAAATGGAAGGATTGCCTGGTCTTCAAAAGTCCTCCATGAACAGGTGGATGAACTGGCATTAAAGTACAGATTGGGCATTAGAGTTGCAACAAATTTTGTCTGGTAAGGGCTGAGTTATTAGGTTCCATGGTGTTGGCTTTATAACTGCACATCATCTCCAGAAATGCAGAAACCTTCCCCATTTTAAAATGCAGTTCTCTCTTAATCTTCTTTAACTGCCTTTCTATAATTACACAAATTACTCATGGGTACATTTTAAAGAAAAATTTTCCAGTGGTGAAGTGCACATGGGCAAAAAGTAAATTGCTTCTTCATGACATCCTTCCTCACCGGCTCATACTGCTTTAACACGTTTGGTAGTGTGTCCTTGCGGTCACTGAGCCTGTGAGTGCCCCTGCGTACGTGCACCTGTTTACAAATGCAAGTGGACTTACGTACATAACTGTGTACATAAACGCATCTGTTAGGACATTTTGTGTATCAGTAGAATCATATGCCAAAGAACATAACCTGGGGGCCTAAGACAGTGTAATTTAAGCATCTAAAGGAATAATGACTGCAATCGATTGATGGATATTAACTATATGAAATTCCATTTGTCTATAATCATATTCCACAAAATGAGTTAAACTATGTAAAATGAGTTAAACTATGGATGAGTGCCTGCTACAGAGTAAATGATATGTGGGATCATCGTGCCTTAAATCTCTGCTGGTACTTAATAATAGAACATTATCAGATTCCATGATTTTCAACTCTTGGAATGGTCAATAGTCTTTTGCCTTATTTTGCATTTTCCTCATCACAGGTGAGGTTGAGATGCTTCTTGTATATTTGTTGGCCAGTTGGATAATCTCTTGTGAAATGCTTGGCCTTATCATTCTCACATTTAAAAATTAAAAAAAAATTTTCTTACTAATTAATAGTTGTTTATTTCCACTAACGATTGTTTCTTTTGTTTATTCAGAGTACTTTCCCAACTTGGCACTTTTCTGTTAGCTTTGTCCGTGTCGTCTTTTTCTATACATATTTTTTAGTTTTTCCCCCCACAAAACTTGTTACTTATTTTCTTTTATGGCTTTTGGGATATGAACAGACTTCATATTTGCCTCTGTTGCTTTCGTAGCTGCTTTTTGTTTTATGGGTGGGACTTCAAGCAAGAGAAAGGTATTTGTGAGTTTGACATCAGGTGGGAGCCTATTTGTTTTTCCATAGGGGTCTGCATCTCACATGAAGTAATTCAGAGTGTGCTAAGGTCAGCAGGGTCAAGCATTTGCAGCCTCTGCCAAGGCCTGCTCTCTTCTCTGTGTGGTAATGTCTGCAGTGATGGGGCACAGGCTCCCCCAGTTTTTCTCCACTCTGACAGGTCAGTGAGTGGATAAGCAGGTGTCGGGTCATTGCCTGGTGGCATTTGGGCCCCGGCTGCGTGGCCACAGGATCCGGATGTTGAAGGATCCCCCACTTCTGAGCTGCTTTCAGTCACAGCACTTCTGCCATCAAGTGTGTGGGTGTTTGCCTCACACCTGCCAATCCTCTGACTCTCTGGACACCAGCTGAGTGGCCTGCAGTTCAGCTCCATTCTGATGCTAAGTACCTGCATGAAATGTCCAGTACCACAGATTTAGAGCTCAGTCCCATAAGATGGATCGCATTTTAGGTGCCTATCAAAAGTCCCAGGTTGTCACCTGTGCTTCTGAACTCAAAGTCGCTCTAAATGTGGGGGCTTCTCCAACCCCCTTCTCAGGTTTGGAACTTACTAGAATGACTCACAGAGCTCAGGAAACTGCTCTACTTACACTCACTGTTTATGAGAAAGGCTGCATCTCAGGAGTAGCCAAATGGACGACATGCACAGGACGGTGTTGGGGAGGAGGGGAGGTCCTCCTCCAGCTGCCTCCTGCCAGCGCCTCAGTGTGTTCATCAACCCGGAAGCTCTCAAAGCTGTTGTTTAGGGGCACAGGGTGGCTTTATTATGTAGGCACGACTGATTAAATCACTGGCCTTTGGTGACTGTGCTCGGCCCCCAGTCCCTCTTCCCTCCCTGGAGGTTGGGGGGCTTTCTGGAGACCAGCCCCCATCCTGAAACCATCGAGGGACCCCAGCCCCCGGTCATCTCATTAGTACACAGAAGACACTCTTATCGCTCCCGAGATTCAAAGGGTTTTAGGAACTGTGTGCCAGGCACCAGGGACAAAGACCAAATTTTCAGTAAGTTTTGTCTTCTGATGGGGAGGTGCCTGTTCTTTCTGGTTGTTCTCATAATAGGACTTCCAGAACCAGTTTCTGTCGCCTCAGTCTGGCATCTCTAGTGCAGAGTCCCTGCTCAGCTTTGCTGGCTTACTTAATCTGAGTTACAGGGCACTTAATCAGTTCTGAAATTTTCTCATTCCTGAGACCTTCAGGTTGTTTCTCTGTTTCAAAAACTAAGTATAGGCACAAGTTAGACCTCACCCTGTCCTTCATGTTCATTAAACTCTCCTTTATATTTTCCATCTCTGTGTGTCTGCTTCATTTTCCAGTTATTTTTTAAAATGCATATTCCAGTTCCATTACCTCTTCAGTGTGCCTAATGTGATATTAACTTTTTGAGAGCAAGTAAGAATATGCATTGGTCTTGGACCCCAGTTTCTGGCACAGGGCTCCTAAAACACTTGGAAGTAGGGGTGCTAGCAGAGTCTGTGGGGCTCTGCCCTCAGTTCCTGCACAGAGCTCTAATTTCCTAAGTGATAAGAGCAGTAGGGCATCTTTTATTCTATTTGATCTTTGACTCTGTTCCTGACACAAAGTTCCGAAATCCCTTGGAATTTCCTGGGTGTGAACATGGTCTCTTGCTCCAATGCAACAACTCTGGGTGGGCTCCTGGATGGGGGCTGGTCACCGGAAAGACCCAGCCGTGAGGAGAAGCTTGGGATTTCCAGCTCGCCCCCCATGTCCAGGTAGAGGAGAGGGGCCGGAAGTGGAGGGAATGATGGATCATGTCCATATGAGGAAGCCTCTGTATAATCCCAAAGACATGGGCTTCAGAGAGCTTCGGGTCGATGAACATATGGGTGCCCGGCGAGTGGTGCTCCCCTCCCCACATACCCCACTGTGTGCACCTCTCCCATCTGGACGACATCTGTGTCCTTTATCGTATCCTTTTATAATAAACTGATAATCAGTAACTAAACTGTTCCTGAGCTCTCTGAGCCACTCTAGCAAATTCTTCAAACCCGAGGAGAGGGTCATGGGAACCTCCTGTCTATAGCTGGTTGGTCAGAAGCACAGTGACAACCTAGACTTGTGGTTGGCATCTGCAGGGGGCGTGGGGGCAGTTCTGTGGGACTGAGCCCATCACCTGTGGGATCTGATGCTCCCTCCAGGTAGATGGCGTCAGAATTGAGTTGAATTGTAGGATACGCAGCTGATGTGGTGTGGGGGAAAAATGACACATCAGCCTTGCTGCCAGAATTGTAGCGGGTATAAACTGGACAACTTCCTTTATATTCTTTATCACCAATAAAATAGAAACACTTGTTAAATTGCACTCTGCTATTGCAGGAAACCCTGTCATTCGGCGATGTGGCCGTGGACTTCAGCTGGGAGGAGTGGCAGCTCCTGGCCCCGGCTCAGAAGGGCCTGTACCAGGACGTGATGTCGGAGAACTACAGCAACCTGGTGTCAGTGGGTGAGGATAGCTCCCCGGGTTGCCCAGAGGGCCCCTGTCAGTGGCCTTTCCTCTCTCAGCTGCTTATACTTCCGAGTCACTGCCGCGCTGTGAATAGCAGGTCCTCAGTGCCTCCTCTGGCTCCTGACAAAAGGGTGTAATGTCCTGTCAACTGCTTTTACCACCAACACAACTGACCCCAAATGTGGGGGGGGTTTCTACACCAAAAACCAATCTCCAGCTCTCTGGGTATCAACTGGGTGTTGTGTGATTTGGTTGAGTTCTCTCTCTCCCAGCTAATGCCCTGATTTAGCAGCAGACTCCACGGGGTTAAGGGCTCCGTTCCACAGGCCTGCCCTCTCTTCGGATGCTGGCCACAGCTTTGATGCTTTGCTAGAACACCTCACAGAACTCAGACAAGTGTTTTACTTACCATTTTATTACACAGGATACAACGCAGGAACAGCCAGATGGAAGAGCTGCATAGGGCCAGGCATGGGGGCAGTGGGAGGGCCTGCTGCGCTCTCCTGGCATGTCCTCTCCTGGCATGTCCTCTCCCAGCACCACGATGTGTTCACCGGCCTGGAGCCTCTCCCAGCCCAGTGGCTTAGGGGTTTTTATGGGAATTTCATTATGTAAGGGTGATTGCTTAAATCATCAGCTGTTGGTGAATAACTGTGTCCATCTGTGGGGTTGGGGCTGAAGGGTCCGGCCCCCTGAGCTGCCTTGGCCTTTCTGGTGCCCAGTCCCCATCCTGAAGCTGTCAAAGCAACTCCAGCCACCAGTCATCTCATTAGCTTACAAAAAGACACTCTTCATTCCAGAGAGACTCAGGGTGTTAGAAGTTCTTGTGTCAGGACCTGGAACTTGAACCAAACACTGGAACAAAAGATGCTCCTCGCGTGCCCATCAGCCAGGAAGTTACAAGGGTTTAGGAGCTCAGTGCCAGGAATTGGGACAAAGAGCAAATATATGTTAGTATATCACAATATCGTGTGCGTCCTCTCCTGAGTGAAAAGCCTCAGCTTTGCTGATATGAACAGTCTAGTCCTCAAATGTATCTTTCTCCCATGCTGACATCCCCAGCGCAATCCAGTGGGCCTCAGTCTTCTGTCATTTCCCATGAACAGGGTACCAAGCCAGCAAACCAGAGGCACTTTCCAAGTTGGAACGAGGGGAAGAACCGTGGACGGTGGAGGACGAAACTCACAGGCAGGTCTGTCCAGGTAAGCAGGTCAGCACCAGGCAGGTGGTAACTGCAGAAGCCAGACTGGCGTCAGTGGGAGGAGGCTGGGAGGTATGTGGGTTACAGAAACAGTGTCTCCTCCTATCTCTCCCAACATCAGAGAAAGGAATTTCCTTTCATGTCTTCAGAGGGAAATATACTCCTTCTTGCTCTTCTGAGACCTCAGCCTGGCTTATTTTATTTCACATCTTGATTTTTGTTTGTTTGCCAGGTTTTCTTCTTCCTTGGATTCCATAATCGACCCCTTCTTTGGACTTGTCACAGTGTCTGTCCCTGTTCTTTCTACTGCCCTGGCTTTGAGGTTCCACCTTCCAGGCCTCGCTCCAAAGAGAGATCTTTGAATTCACAGCATTCCGGACTGTCATCCTTGCTGGCCGTCAGGCAGTCCTGACCGGTCTCCAACTCTCCCTTGACTTCCAGTACTACCTTGCGCGTCGTGTCCTCTCAGTGACCTGGTCTCCTGCCCAGCATCGATCCACTTTCTTTGTTTCTTTTCTGCAGCCCCCGGCCCCACTGGCTCCTGCTTCTGAAGTTCTTCAGGGTTTTGTTTTACATTTCTTTGCTGTATTCCTAATCCTTAAAGTTTTCAGTCTTATGAATTAAGCTCTTTCTGTTCTCTGGAAGAGACTCCACATTGGTATCTCCCTTAATATTGTCTAGCATCCACTTTCAGTTCTAGGTATTTCAGTGAACTAAGATTTCACGTTCGTATGTGAGGAGTAGGAATTATCTGCCCCTCCGCAGAAACCCTTTCCACCATCTGATTTTAACCTAAGAGTCTCCTTTAGTACTGTACATCTTATTCTGTCCGCGCTGCTGGTATCTGCGAAGTTCTCATATTAAAGGTCTTTGCTGTTTCTGTTGACTGTTTAACTAGAAAAGACTCTTATATCCTACATCAGTTCTAGCCCAAGTCATAGCTTCTGTCTGCTCCAGTTTTCTTCTTTCATACATTTGATTTTTCTGACTTTCTGTTGGTTCATCCTAGGCCTTAGCATTTTATTCATTTCTCTAAGTCATTTGTTTTTCCCACTGTATTTTCTTCTTTACAGTTTTATTGAGATAATTCACATACCTAACAATTTCCCAACTAAAGCATACAGTTCAGTGCTTTGTAGTACATTAATAGTTATACAACCATCACCACAAGCAATTTTGAAAGATTTTCATCTCTTAGAAAAAATGTTTCCTCCCCAGCCCCCATCTACAGGCAACCACTGATCTGCTTTCTATCTTTGTAGATTTGCCTATTCCAGATATTTCATAAAATACGTGATCTTTTGTGACTGGCTTCTTCCAATTAGTATAATGTTTTTGTATCAGTGCTTCATTCTTTTTTATTATCAAATAATACTCCATTGCATGCCTGTCCCATATTTTATTTACTCTTCCATCTATTGATGGACATTTGAGTCATTTCCACTTTTTGGCTTTCTGAATTATGCTGCTGTGAACAGTCATGCACAGCATTTTTGAGAATATCTGTTTTCATTTTTCTTGGATATATATCTAGGAGTAGAATTCTTGGGCCATATATAGAGTTGAAGAGTCTAAACATGGTGCTTCTGTGGATCACGGTCAGCATTACCTCCTCCTGGCCATGATGTCTCACAGTAGGCACAGAGTATTGCCAGCCATGGAGGCTCACTTGAGCCTTTGGCATCTAGAGAGTGTTTACTGGGGCTCAGTCACACAGTGCCCACATGGCTGACCTTTATAGTCTCTAATCCCTGCAGAAGTTTCGCTAATACCCACAGTCTCGAGTTCCTCTGAAGGTCTGAAGGTTGGAACTCATATGGCATGGCCCATCATAAATCACATTGCTAGAATGTCCAATAGCCAAAGCCTCCAGGCAAACAAAGACACTCAGATCAGGGAGGACATTCCAGGGGCCTAGAAATCACTTCCTAGTAGCCAAGGAAAAAGGCCAGACCTCTCTTTGGGTGAGGTTAGATCTTCACTGAAGTAACTGTAAAAATGAACAATAAAAGGAGTAATTTGGAAATATAGAAGAAATACAGCTTACGGTAGTATAGTCAGAATGAGAATGGCAGCATGATATGTATGAGGTAAAGGCACCTATGTTTTTTTTTTACCTTTTTTTAAAATATAATTTATTTTATCATTAATCTACAATTACATGTGCAATACTACGGTTATTAAACTACCCGTTCATCAGGTCCCCCCCACCAACCCCATTACAGTCACTGTCCATCAGCGTAGTGAGATGCTATAGAATCACTACTTGTCTTCGCTGAGTTGTACTGCCCTCCCCGTGCCCCCCCAACATTACATCTGCTAATCGTAATGCCCCTTTTTCCCTCTTATCCCTCCCTTCCCGCCCATTTTCCCCAGTCCCTTTCCCTTTGGTAACTATTAGTCCGTTCTTGGGTTCTGTGAGTCTGCTGCTGTTTTGTTCCTTCAGTATTTTTTCTTTGTTCTTATACTCCACATATGAGTGAAATCATTTGATACTTGTCTTTTTCGGCTTGGCTTATTTCACTGAGGATAATACCCTCTAGCTCCATCCATGTTGTTGCAAATGGTAGGATTTGTTTTCTTCTTATGGCTGAATAATATTCCATTGTGTATATGTACCACATCTTCTTTATCCATTCATCTACTGATGGACACTTAGGTTGCTTCCATTTCTTGGCTATTGTAAATAGTGCTGCAATAAACATAGGGGTGCATCTGTCTTTTCAAATTGGGCTGCTGCATTCTTAGGGTAAATTCCTAGGAGTGGAATTCCTGGGTCAAATGGTATTTCTATTTTGAGTTTTTTGAGGAACCTCCATACTGCTTTCCACAATGGTTGAACTAATTTGCATTCCCACCAGCAGTGTAGGAGGGTTCCCTTTTCTCCACATCCTCGCCAACATTTGTTGTTGTTTGTGTTTTGGATGTTGGCCATCCTCACTGGTATGAGGTGATATCTCATTGTGGTTTTAATCTGCATTTCTCTGATGATTAGCGATGTGGAGCATCTTTTCATGTGCCTGTTGGCCATCTGAATTTCTTCGTTGGAGAAGTGTCTATTCATGTCCTCTGCCCATTTCTTAATTGGATTATTTGTTTTCTGTTTGCTAAGGAAGGCACCTATGTTTTGAGGTAGGAAGGTGATGCCATGAATTAGGAAGGAAGGCATGAAATAGGAAATGTGGAAGGCCACAGGGCTGGCTGTCAAAAGAGTGACCTGAAGTTGGCCAAGTGAAAGCCAGTGTTAGAAGGTATCTGCAGGAGAAGTAGCGGGGTGGAAACACGGATAAGTGTAATACTTTTTTCTACACATTCTGGATTTCAGTAATAATCCTCAACTCAATTTGTAATACTTCTACCTACCCAGTGGCTCAGACCACAGTTAGCAGAGTAATCCTCTTTCCCCACCTTCATTAACCCACTGTCCTGGTTGAACTCGTTATTTAATCTGCTCTTTTCTTTATCCTGATTTCACCACTTACCACGCTCTTGATTGCTCCTTCAAATCACATTTAACAATCTCCAACTCCATCTTTTTTTCTATCCTTTTTTATTTGGTTTTCCCTAACTAGATTTAAGATCAGTGAAAGTAAGGCATATTTTATGAATTCCAAACACCAGCACAGTGCCTTGTACATGGCAGCTATTCAGTAAATGCTTTGGGGTGAACGAATGCAACCCTCATCATTTTGAATCAGTTGTCTTTTCCACCTCTGTTACCTGGTGTGTCCCCAAGTGGAGAGGTATTCCTCCAAACCCTGCATTTTGCTGCAAACAATGACTTGCCTGTATTTTGTCCCTGCATGTTTTGCAAGTTCCTATTTAGAAAGCAGTGAAATCTACATAGATTGGCAACTGCATAACCTTATTGGTACACTGCTTTTTCCTTTTGGTTTGTTTATATTATTGTTTTTGGGTTTTTTTGCTATTATTAATATACAATTACATGAGCAACATTATGGTTACCAGACTCCCCCTATTATCAAGTCCCCACCATATAGCCCATTGCAGTCACTGTCCATCAGCATAGTAGGATGTTATAGAATCACTACTTGTCTTCTCTGTGTTACACTGCCTTCCCTATATACCCCCACCCCACCCCTACCTCCGCTACATTATGTGTGCTAATTGTAATAGCCCTTTTTCCCCCTTATCCCTCCCTTCCCACCCATCTTCCCCAGTCCCTTTCCCTTCAGTAACTGTTAGTCCATTCTTGGGTTCTGTGAGCCTGCTGCTGTTTTGTTCCTTCGGTTTTTTCTTTGTTCTTATACTCCACAAAATGAGTGAAATCATTTGATACTTGTCTTTCTCTGCGTGGCTTATTTCACTGAGCATAATACCCTCTAGCTCCATCCATGTTGTTGCATATGGAAGGATTTGTTTTCTTCTTATGGCTGAATAATATTCCATTGTGTATATATACCACATCTTCTTTATCCATTCATCTACTAATGGACACTTAAGGTTGCTTTTATTTCTTGGCTACTGTAAATAGTGCTGTGATAAACATAGGGGTACATATATCTTTTTCAAACTGGGCTGCTGGCATTTTTAGGGTAAATTCCTAGGAGTGAGATTCCTGGGTCAAATGGTATTTCTATTTTGAGTTTTTTGAGGAACCTCCATACTGCTTTCCACAATGGTTGAACTAATTTGCATTCCCACCAGCAGTGTAGGAGGGCTCCCCTTTCTCCACATCCTCGCCAACATTTGTCGTTGTTTGTCTTTTGGATGGCGGCCATCCTCACTGGTGTGAGGTGATATCTCATTGTGGTTTTAATCTGCATTTCTCTGATGACTAGCGATGTGGAGCATCTTTTCATGTGCCTGGTGGCCATCTGAATTTCTTCTTTGGAAAAATGGCTGTTCATGTCCTCTGCCCATTTTTTAATTGGCTTATTTGCTTTTTGTTTGTTGAGGTGCATGAGCTCTTTATATAATTTGGATGTCAACCCCTTATCAGATATGTCATTTATGAATATATTCTTCCATATTGTAGGATGTCTTTTTGTTCTACTGATGGTGTCCTTTGCTGTACAGAAGCTTTTTAGTTTGATATAGTCCCACTTGTTCATTTTTGCTTTAGTTTCCCTTGCCCGGGGAGATATGTTCATGAAGAAGTTGCTCATGTTATGTCCAAGAGATTTTTGCCTATATTTTTTTCTAAGAGTTTTTGGTTTCATGACTTACATTCAGGTCTTTGATCCATTTTGAGTTTACTTTCGTGTATGGGGTTAGACAGTAATCCAGTTTCATTCTCTTACATGTAGCTGTCCAGTTTTGCCAACACCAGCTGTTGAAGAGGCTATCATTTCCCCATTGTATATCCATGGCTCCTTTATTGTATATTAATTGACCATATATGCTTGGGTTTATATCTGGGCTCTCTATTCTGTTCCACTGGTCTATGGGTCTGTTCTTGTGCCAGTTATATTATTGTGTTTTAACCTTTGTGTAGGAAATAAGGAACATTTATACATGACATTTCTTTTGCACTATCATAGGGTCATCACTAAAGTGCCGGTTTTTAAAAAACACCAAGGAATTTTTTATAACAGTTTTATTCCAAACAAGATTATGTAAGGATTCATTGTTCTTTTCTTTCCTAGAAACTGGCAAAGTTGATAATCATCTCCAGGATCACTGGGAAAATCAAAGAAGACTGAAATGTATGGAACAATACCACCAACACAATGTATTTGGAAATATTGTTTCTCAAAGCAAAAGTCATTTCCCTTTCAGGAAAAATAATGATATGTTTGAGATCTATATGGAAACTTTGAGATCAAATTTAAGTTTAGTTAACAAGCCCAAAAGCTGTGAAGTTAAGAACTCTGCTAAATTTAATGGAGATAGGAAGTCACTTCTGCATGGTAAGCTTAAAGATTTTCATTCTGCAGTTAAATTTCCTATAAGTGCAAAGCCCATTAGAAATAAGTCCCAAATAATTAAGCAACAGAGAACTCACAATATAGAGAAAGCCCATGTATGCAGTGAATGTGGGAAGGCCTTTATTAAGAAGTCTCAACTCAATGATCATCAGAGAGTTCATACAGGAGAGAAACCTTATGGATGCAACGTGTGTGCAAAAGTATTCTCCAGAAAGTCCAGGCTCAATGAACATCAGCGAATTCATAAAAGAGAAAAATCCTTTACATGCAATGACTGTGGAAAAATCTTCACCATGAAGAGCCGTCTGATTGAACACCAGCGAACTCACACTGGAGAGAAACCCTATGTGTGCAGCGAATGTGGAAAAGGTTTCCCCGGGAAGCGTAATCTCATTGTACACCAGCGAAATCATAGTGGAGAGAAATGCTACATATGTAGCGAATGTGGAAAAGGCTTCACTGGGAAGAGCATGCTCATCATTCACCAGCGAACTCACACTGGAGAGAAGCCCTACGTCTGCAGTGAGTGTGGGAAAGGCTTTACCACAAAGCACTATGTCATCATTCATCAGCGAAATCATACAGGAGAGAAACCATATATGTGCAATGAATGTGGGAAAGGTTTCACGATGAAATCTCGTCTGGTTGAACATCAGCGAACTCACACTGGAGAGAAACCTTATGTGTGTGATGAATGTGGAAAAGGCTTTCCCAGAAAGAGTAATCTCATTGTACATCAGAGAAATCATACAGTAGAGAAATCCTACATATGTAGCGAATGTGGAAAAGGCTTCACTGTGAAGAGCATGCTCATCATTCACCAGCGAACTCACACTGGAGAGAAGCCCTACGTCTGCAGTGAGTGTGGGAAAGGCTTCCCCTTGAAGAGTCGGCTGGTCGTGCATCAGCGAACGCATACTGGGGAGAAACCCTACAGATGCAGGGAATGTGGAAAAGGCTTTATTGTGAATAGTGGACTGGTATTACACCAGCGAACCCATACCGGAGAGAAACCCTACATGTGCAATAAATGTGGAAAAGGTTTTGCTTTTAAGAGCAATCTTGTGGTACATCAGCGCACTCATACTGGAGAGAAACCCTTTATGTGCAAGGAATGTGGAAAAGGCTTCACCATGAAACGCTATCTCATCGTACATCAGCAGATTCACACAGGAGAGAAACCCTACGTATGCAGGGAATGTGGTAAAGCCTTTGCCATGGAAACTGAGTTAATTTTACATCAGCAAATTCATACTGGAGAGAAACCTTATGCGTGCAATGAGTGTGGGAAAGGTTTCACTGTGAAAAGCCGTCTTATTGTTCATCAGCGAACTCATACAGGAGAGAAACCTTTTGTATGCAGTGAATGTGGAAAGCGCTTCTCCTCAAAGAGAAATCTCATTGTACATCAGAGAACTCATAATGGACACAAAGCCTAATACGACAACGAATATGGTTACATCTTCAGGAAGAAAATAGGACTTTTACAACATCAGATTTCACACAGATATCCTGTATATGTACTGCGGAAAATTCTCTTCAAACAGTATTAGTCTCATTACTTCCAGGGAATTTACACAGGATTCAAACATTACATATGCAATTAAGGAGAGAAAGCTTTCAACATGAATTCAGCACCCACTCTACATCAAAGAACTCATAAAAAAAGAGGCCCTGTGGATTCAATGATTGAGGAAAACCTTTCTCTTATTTGGCAAGCCTTGTTAATACACATAAGAAATGTATAGATCAAGGTACATAATCCCTTGAAGAGGGTCTAGACTCAGTACGTACAAGTGAACTCGTGCAGGGGACAAACCATGATAGTTTGGTGAACAGACTGAACACCAGTGCACTCCAAGCATACTTGAATATAGTCAGTGTAGTCTGTTAGATTTTCACCTTGGAAAATTACAGAGTTTTCATAGGAGTGAAATTTAGTGAATGCAGAGCATGTGCTAGTGCCTTCAGTGATCAATTACCTCACATTGTATGTCCAAATTAACACATAAGAAAAAAAAGCCTGGTACACTCAATGCAGAAAAGTCTGAGGAAACATTTTTAGGTAATTAAATGTCTGAAAAGCATATACTAAGATAAAGCATATACTAAGATAAATCTTAGGAGAGATGAGGAAAGCCTATGGGAATAAAGATCCTGGCTCATTGGAGGTCATAATAGGTCATGAGTGACATCATATGCAGTAGCAACATGGTCATCATGGGGAAGCCTTTGTCTGGAAATAGGACCTCAACAGTTGCCTGATATTCATGTTGGAGAAAAGTTTCCAGATGACAGTGAATATGGCAGCATTTCAGTGATACATTCTGCCTCATCATTTCTCATTAATTCATACAGAAAACAGGAACACACTAAATGTAGAGTAACATTAGCAAAATACCAGAGCATTCTCAAGGAAAGAAGTCTTTGTGAAAATGGCGTATATTTGAATTTTCTGTCACCAATCTAAACTTACTGTGCACCTGGTGTCTATTTTGGGACAGGATACCTTGAACCATATTCTCAATGATTCCATAATTTTAAAGTAGGCTATTTCAATGCTCGTGAAATTTTTATGTTAAATACAGTCCAGGGGTGTTCTGTGCCCATCTTGTATTATATGATTAGCCCTTACATTTAGGCTCTAAATTCATCTTTCTCAGTCTGTTATGTACTTCAAAAGAAAAAGGAATATATTCATAAATGTAATTCAACATATTTGGATGTGTTAATCCAAGTTTAGCTGACAAAACACCTTAAATATGATTTTTCTAAAATGTTTTGAAATTTTAGACTCACAAGAAATTATAAAATATACAAGGTTCCTAGTACCTTTATCTAGGTTTTTCAGTGAAATCATCTTACATGACCATAATACACAATCAAAACCAATAAAGTAACATTGGTATGATGCTGTAAGTAACTGTAGACCTTACTTGGATTTCACTAGTTTTTGCATGCACTAATTTGCTTGAGGTTTTGGGGGTTTTTTTTGGTGTAGAATTCTAAGAAATTTTATCACATATCTAGATTCCTTTAATCCCACCACAATCAAGATGCAGGATTGTTGCACCAAATCAAAGCAACATCCTCATGCTACCCCCTTATAGTTACACACTCCTCCCAACTCTGACCCATGGCAACTGCTGATTGGTACTCCAGCAAATTTTGTCATTCCAGGAATGCCATTACAATGGAGTCATACAGTGTGTAACCTTTGACTTGGACTTTTTTTCACTCAGCAAATTGCCCTACGATCCATCCAGTTTGCTGGCTGTATGAGTAGCTTTTGTTACTTAGTATTTTTTTGTATAGATGAACCATGGCTTATCTGTTCACTGTTGACTGATGTTTGGGTTGTTGCCAGTATTTTGCTGTTATGAATAAAAATGCTGTGAACGTTTGTGTCCCCAATTTTGTCTATAAGCTTTTGTTTCTCTGGGATAAATATCAAGGAGTCACATGCTAAGTTTCTGTTTATAAGAAACTGCCAAGCTTTTCCAGGTGGCTTTACTAATTTACATTCCCACCAGCAGCCTATGGACGCTCCAGTTGTTTGTGTCCTTTGTAGCACTTGGCACAATCATACATGATTCTAGCCATCCTGTCAGGTGTGTGGTGGTATATAATGATGGCCTTAACTTACATTTCCCTAACAGTGATTGATAACTCAGTGCCTCTACATACACTGAGAACCTTATCGGGTAAAGTCATTTTGTATTCAACCATCAGTCACAATTTGAAAAACTCAAGTATATTTGATATGTTTGTTTACCCTTTCTGTTCCTTTTCCTTCATTGCACCATGTTTTCTTTTTATCAGAACTTCATCAATTGTTTTTGAGCAGGTCTGCAGGCAACAAATTCTGAGTTTTGCTAGCAATAGGGCTGTTTTCTTTTCTTTGTACATTTCCGCCATTATAATATTCAGTTTGGTTTACAAAGGCTAAGTCCTGCTTTTGGCAAAAGAGAGGACATTTGCCATACAGCGTCATGGCAAAACTCAACCCCCAATGCCGTGTTGAACAATTGAATATGACATAATGTGCAAAGTCAAATCCTGGGTTATAGATCAAAAGAAACCTGTTCGCTTCTATCATGACTGGAATGACAAAGAGATTGAAGTGTTGAATAAAAACTTATTTTTGACTTCAAAAAAAAAAAGTACTTTTTGAGCATCTACACTGTGCCAGGCACTGTTGCAGCCCCTAAGGACACATCAGTGAACAAAACAGGCAAAGTCAAGGCCTTCATGGAGCATACAGTGTAGTGAAGGGGACCGGGTAAATACGTAACAGAAAGTTCTGATGAGTGTTAAGAAGAAATAGGAAGCCTAGTCCATAGGTTGTAATGGAGGAGCTGTTTTAGTAAGGGTTTTCAAGCAAGGCTGTGCTGGACTGATGTTAATTTGAACCAAGACCTAAGTGTACTGAGGGGAGCTAGCCAAGATATTTGTAAGCCAAGAACACTCCAGACCTGTTTCTAAGTGTTTTCTCTGGGCTCCAGCCTCAGGATCCTCTGAGAAGCTTGTACAGATGCAGATTCTTGAGTTTCACCCCAGATCTCCTAAACCAGAACTTCTGGTACTGGAACCCTGGACTCTGCATTTATAAAATGATCTTTATGATCTATTCTTAAATTTGAATTCTGCCCCAAATCCTGAATTAGTGCTTTTTTCACCATCTGCACACTGTAACAGGATGGATCCTGGGTAAGCTACTCTACAGCAAAGAATGGGACATGAGTGTTCCACCAGCCAGGCCCTCAGATCCCCTGTTCTTGTCCTCCTGTGAATCTCCACATCCTGCCCTGGCAAGGTCAGATCAACTGACTCCCGAAACTACCCAGTCAGGGCTCCAGAATGAGCTGCTGGGCTACCCTGAGCTCCCTGGACTAGATGCTGAACTCACCTTTCAGAGTTCGATATCCCAGGTGTCAATGGGGCTGAAATTTAATCCCTGGAAGGAATATAATATTCTTACTGTAAGAAATTATGATGCCCTTGCAGTATCTAATTGAAAACCATGGTCAGGTTCAATTGTGCTCCTTATAGTTGTGTATTGTTTATTGCTCTAAGAAATGGAGTATGAATTCTGTAAAAATGTATCTTATTTTTATACAGATAAAATTGCAGACATTGTTCTATTTAAGTGGTTATTTGTTTAAATGATGGTGAATACTTTCTTGACACTAGTTTGTCTGCATGTGTAAATATTTTTACAAGGAGAAAATACAAATATTTTTTCTAAAAAAAATTATGCAAATAAGTTTTCAATGTATAGAAATTAGAAAACATATAACAAATGCAGAAATTTTAAACCACCCATAATTGTACCTGAGAGCCAAGCAGTGTTAATCTCCCAAAATTTTCAAACGTATGTGCATGTATCTTTTATGAAAGAACAGTGAAACTAATCTATTACATATTTATTATATAATGACCATCTACATTATTCTTCTAAAACCTTTCTAAAATTGACATTTTTAGATACTGAAGTAATATTTATGATACAAACATATATTAACAGTGGAGAACTGCAAATATTGGCAATGTGAAAACTTCTGATATTCTCTTACCTATAAGCACAGATCCTAATGTGATCCAAACCAAATGTTTTATTTAACCAGTTACAATTTTCGAAGACAAATTGTTTATGATTTGTTCCCATAATATTTCTATTGTCCTGCAGATCTGTTTTTTGCCTTCGAAAGGATATGGTTATCTCATTTATACTGAAGTTGAAGTTTATTCTTTTTAAATGCTCTATACAGTCCTGCTGAGCTGATGTTACATAATTTACCAGGTATCCTTGTACTTGTAGGTTTTTCCTTCTTTTGTTTTTAAAATTACAAAAGCCTCTGTGGTTAATTTTAAGAAAACTTTTTACCAAACAAACCTGAAATTAGAATTTCTGGATCAAAGAGAATGGAATCTTTAAATTGGATCCAGGTTGCCTGGATCCAGGTTGCCTTCTAAAACGGGACTATTTAAATCCTCTACGTTTAAAACTCCCATGCCTGTATAAAAACATTTTAAAATTGGTTTGTGGGTGGAAACTATGCCAAGTATGATAATTGCATTACCTCAAAATTTCATATTCTCAAATGACTCGGTCATCTTCATTTATTTTCGGAAGGAAACCGTTACCTACATTTGCACCTTCACTTCAGACTCTTCGCCACTAGAGGGAGCGCTGGACCCACATCCATGCGGGTGTCAGAGTTTTTAATGGAACTTCTCCCCTTAAATGGTTGTCTTACTTCCTTCATAACTTCACACAGAACCGCCCCCTCCCGAAACCTAAGATTTTAAGCCATCACTGCTTTTGTCCACTTCTCTGGCCGTGGCCTCTGCAGTGACGTGTCTTTTACAAATCTTTTATCTTCCCAAGTCGCCCGGGAGCCAAGCCCGTCTCTGCCTTACGGACGCCTGCCTTCCTCTACGATGGCGGCGCCCGCAGTACAGCAGCCTAGTCTCAGCGCGACAGCTCCCGACGGGCGCCACCATTCTTCCTCGTTGCACCGCCCGCTGAACGCACTATGTTGGCGCTGAAGAGGCACCAGCCTCTGCAGTCTTTCGCGGTTAGCTCATCATTGTGGATCGTCCCTCGTGAGAAGGTAAAAGCACCGGGGGGCCAGGAAGGACTTCTTCCCGAGAGCCGTTACGGTCCCTCGCGTCGGAATCGCTGGGTGGGCGTGGCCTTTACGTCATAGAGCGGGGCCGGCGGTCGGAACTCGGAAGTCCCGCGACGCGCGGAGGTCCTCGCCGCACTCCCCGGTTCCTACCCGTCGGCTTCTCTCGCAATAGCGAAGACGGGTATCAGGATAGGAAGCGGCTTCGGATGTGGGCTCAGCCTTTTGTCTCTGGCAGCGGTGTCTGGAGAGGAACGGGATCAGGTGAGTCGGGTTCTGGGCTTGAATGCTCGGCCTGTGGGATGCGTGAAACGGGAGGTGCGGGAAGGATGGGAGTTGGGACTTTGGAGTTTATCCGGAGTAGGTCCCTGACCGTTGGTGAGCGGGCCTTTGGCAGTCAGTGGCTGAGTCTGAAAGGCCGACTCTGTCAGGGTTTCAGGTCCACTTGGATCACTATTTGTGGGACTCGGTTGAGAACTGCGGTGGAAAGTTTCTGTGAGTGATGGCGTGTCTCGTCCAGGTTCACCGTCTATGACTTGTCTTCTCATTCTCTTGAAATAGATGATATGTTTTTAGCTGTTACAATGAAATGTTTTACCTATTTTAATTTTTTAGCCTATCGTATGAGGTAAGGGTGTAGGTTTATTTTGTGGGAGATGGATATCCCAGTTGCCCCAGTACCATTTGTTGAATACACCATCCTTTCCTGCATTGCACCGTCTTGAACCTCTGTTGAAAATCAGCTGGCCGTATGTGTATTTATTTCTCAACTCTTAATTTTGTTGCGCCCTGATTTATGTATGCATCATGTCATACAGTACCCGTCCTGTTTACTGTGGCTTCATAGTACATCTTAAAATAGGTTAGTGTAAGCATTCCCAACTTTATATTTTACAATTTGTTGGCTAGTGTAGGTTCTTTGCCCTTTAATGTAAATTTTAGAATTAGCTTCTTAATATTTACAAAATTCTTTGTGTACCTCAGATAGTGATTGCATTGAATCTGTATCGGTGTGCCAACGTGACCGTATTGAATCTTCCAGTTCATGGGCTTCGAAGTTCCCCACTTAAGTTTGACTCAGAAATATTTTATAGGTTTCAGTATGTAACTCTTGCATTAGTTTTGGTTTATTCTGAAGTAGCTTTTTTTCTTCTTGATGCTATTGTGCATGAAAATGCGTCCTTAATTTCCTTTTGACTGGATCATTGCTAATATAGAGGTATACATTTTGCTTTAATAAATATACTGATATTTATCCTGCAACTTTGGTAAATTTGTTAATTCTGATGGGGTTATTTGGCGTGTTTTAGGGTTTTCTGTATACAAGATCATGTTGTCTATGAATAAGGACAGTTGTACTCTTCATTTCCAATCTGGATGTCTTTGATTTTTATTTATTTAATTATTTGTTACCTCTTGAACTGGTTAGGACTTCGAGTATAGTAATGGATAGAAGGGGTGGAAGCAGCCATCCTTGCCTTATTCTCAATTCTAAGAGAAAAACATCCAGAATTTTACCAATAAGTGTGGTACTAGTTTGGGTTTTTCATAGATGCCTTTTATTAGCTTGAGTAAGTTCCCTTCTGTTCCTAGTTTTTTGAGAGTTTTAATCACAAATGGGTATTAGATGTGGTCACATACTTTTTCTAAACTTACTGAGAAGAACTTGTTGGTTTTATCCTTTATTAATTTGGACTATTACATTAATTTATTTTCACATGATAAGTCAACCTGGCATTCGTGGGATAAATCCTCCTTAATCATTGTCTGTAATCCTTTTGTATGTTATGCTGGATTTGTTTTGCTAATAATGTTAAGGATTGTTCACCTGTATTCATGAGGAGATTGGTCTGTAGTTTTTCTTTTTTCCTGTGACGCCTTTGACTGGCTTTAGTGTCTCGGTAATACTGATGTCATGGAATGAATACATCTGGGTATGATCTTTAATTACTAATTCAGTTTCTTTATTTGTTATATATCTCTTCAGATTTTTAAAAGCTCTTCTGTCACTTTTGCTTTTGCTTTTTGTCTCTTTCCCAGCATTTGTCCATTGCATCTAAGTAACATTTATATTGTTTTTAACCCATGGTTTTTCAGAAGTGTGCTGTTTAATTTCCAAATGTTTGGCTATTTCCTAAATTTCATTCTGAAGCTTATATCTAATTCAGTTCTGTTGTGGTTGGAAAACAGTTTTTTAATTTATTGTTTGCTTTGTATCTTAACATAAGTCTTTCCTAGAGAATGTTCTGTATACCTTCGAAAAGAATGTATATTTTGTTGCTGTTGAGTACAGTGTTAAATAAATTTCAGTTGTTTATGTTACTGTGATTGGCACTTGTCCACCAAATGCAGTGGTGTCTTTTTACCTACATATATGCATAGCAGTAACAATATTATTCACAGCAGTAATAGTAGTGTAACTCCGGGTTCCCAGACTTGATTCCATTGTGTGTAAGTATGTGGGAGGGGGGTCTTCCCACACATACTTACACCAAGCAATTCTTGAATACCAGCAGGGTGTTAGAGAACTCAACCCAACTCTGATGCTGTCTGCATGGAGACAGCACCAAATTCCCTAGGATAAGGCTCCATCTTACAAGACTAACCCCCACCCCCCACTCCAGATGCCAGTCGCAAGCCCCAGGCAGTACCTGTGCTTCTGACCTACCAGATACAGGTTGGAGGTTCCCACGACCTTCCCCTTATATTCCACTAACTTGCTGGAGCTGCTCACAGAACTCAGGAAAACACCTTCATTTACCAGTTTAATAAAGGTACTTTAAAGAATACAGGTTAACAGCCAGATGAAGAGATACATGGGACAAGGTCCCAAATAAAGGAGCTTCTATCCTCATGGAGCTTGGGGCCTGGCTCGGTGACACATGGAGGTGTTCTGGTTCCCCAAACATAGAAGCTGCCTCTTAACAAGAAGTAGGATGCAACTGAGCCAAGCCGGGCAGAACAGAAAAAGCAAAGAGCACTTCTCAGGGGTTTTGTGAGGGCTTCATGACTAAATTATTGGCCGTTGGCTGATCCAACCTCCAGCCCCTGCCCTTGGGTGGGGTCCAAAGGGCTCTCATTAACATGACAAAACACCCATTTCACCTTTAAGACTCTGCTGTGTTTTCAGGAACTGTGGGTGAAGACCAAATATACCTGGGAAATACATATTTGGTCATAAGAATGACCAAATATGTATTTCTTATGATTCATTATATAACAGTTATTCAGCTCTTCTATATCCTTGCTAATTTTTGTCTTTTTAAAAAACTGAGTGTGGGATATTGAAGCTTTCAACTATTGTTGAATTTTCTTTTCCTCTCTTCAATTCTGTTAGTTTTTGTTCATGTGCTTTGTGGTTCTCTTGTTAGATGTGTACAGATTTGTAATGATATCTTCCTCATTATTGCCAATGAGGGAAAACTCACATAGCCTCGATGTCCACTTTTAATTGGGACTCAGTGAACGTGGACATGGTTGAGTGCCTATATGGCTGATCTTGTCTCCATCCTCACGAGAGGTTGAGCTGAAAACATGTGTTCCAAGGCCCTTCACCACAAGTCACATTATTAGAGTAGACTGTCTTACAGGGCCCAAGCATCCCAAGTACTGAGAGACACTCTTTATCAGGCAGGACATCCCAAGGACTTAGAGGTTACCTCCCAGGAACTTTGTATAAAAGCCAGACCTCTTGGGCAGGGGTAATCCTTCAGAGCACAGAGTGAAATAAGACTATCCTTATCATTTGTTTAGTACATTGTCTTAACACTGGGGCATGTGTATCCATGAAGCATATCTATAAAGACATTTGAAGCGGTACAAGGGCACACATACTTTTTAAAGACACAGTGTCCAGATCCGTGGGACTTTCCTATGTCCTGTCTTCCATAGTCCAACTGCCTGATGACTCACTGGCCTCTGAGGCATTGTGTTCTGCTGCTTCTGCTCCGCCACCTCCCCTCGAGCAGTCATACCACTTCCACTTCACAGACCCCTTTCACACATGGAGAACCTCGTTTTGTTGCCCTCTAGTGTGAGAGCCTCTGGGGCACTGTGGGTAAAACTGCAGTACTTCCAGAATCTCTCACCTGGCCTTAGTGCATCTCCATGTCAATAGGTGTTTCCAAAGGGTGGAGAGAAGTAGTCCATCTCCATGCAAGGGCATATCTGGACCAGAGAGGTTGGGTGTAGTCCCTTTTTCTGCAGCTGGGTCATGAGAAACACAGCCAAACAGAAGTGGACAGCTGCTTGTAAGAAATAAATGAGTTTCCCCCACTTTATTTCTCCCTTTGACTGATTTCTGTTTTGAAGGTATTTTGCCACCCCCACTTTATTTCTCCCTTTGACTGATTTCAGTTTTGAAGGTATTTTGCCATGGGATTCCCCCACCCCCACCCCGGAGTTACCCTGTCAGTAGTCGGCAGGACCTCTGAACTGGAAATCTGTCCTCATGGGTGCAACCCCTGGGCAGGCTGCCCATAGAGAAGGTGGGGAAATGCCCAGAACCCCCCTGTAGATGGTGGGGAGGCCCCAGTGGCTACAACGGTGGAGGGTGCAGCTTCTCCTGGTAGCCCCCTCTCTGTGGGGCTTCCAGTTGGGGAGCCTGTAGTGGGAAATTGGTCTAGGGTAAAGCACTTCCTGGGGAGGGGGTGGGGCATTCCGCAGAATTGGGCAAGGGTGGAGACAATGGAAGCTGTGGAATTAGCCCTTTGTGAGATAGAAGACTGCTTAGAGGCCCTGAGTGGTCATGTAGCAGCCAGGATTGCAGGATGTCTTTTTCTCAAGATAGTGGAAAGGGTTATTGAAGAGAGAGAGACTTTGACAGGAGAGAGACAGACTTCAGCATCTCTTGGAGGAGCTGGGTGATGACCTACAGGGCTTCACTGTACAAGACTTCATGTTAGTTTATTTTCTAGTTTATTTTCCTTGGTTCTTGTCCCCGCCGCAACAAAGAATTGAAGGGCAGAGACACAGTAGTGAAGCAGAGTAAAAGTTTTATTCAAAGTTGTCCACTTAAAGAGAAAGTGTGGGTGACCTCAGGGAGGAGAGGCACCCTGAAAGGTTTAAGTTTTGTTTAAGGAGAGGGAATGTGCGGGTGACCTCAGGGAGAGATGTGCCCTAAAAGATTGAGAAAAAGTTTTATTTAAGACAAAAAGATGCACACTTGGAGAAAGGGAAGTGTGGCCTAACTCAGAGAAGAGGCATGCTGAAAGGTTGAGAAAAAGTTTTCTTAAAGGCTCTGCACTTAGAAAGTGTGGGTGACCTCAGAGGTGCACCCTGAAAGGTTGGGGGTTCCCTCTTTTGAGGATTTTTCAGGAATGTGAAGAAGAGCTAGGGGTGTGGACTTGTTAAGTGGACTCAAGATGTTTATCTTTGATGAGACACATTAAATCTCTTTTATTATCAGTTCTCCAGGTAATTCTGCAAAATTAGCTTAACACAAGAAATTTACTGATCAGGTTCCTCCCCAGGACAGCAGCTTCCCTCTGGGAACAGATCAATCAAGACTGCCTGCCTGCCCCCAGGGTGTGCTGAGTTACTGTCTGCTTGCAAAAGAATATGTTAAGAATCTTACTTCTTAACTTCCTGGGTTTTAAGATGCAATCTTAGCTTTAAGATGGAATCTTTCCTGTTTTGTTATGCTGTTTAAAACTGGGCTTGTTTGCTAAATTAATATGATGCTTGTCTCCTATCCAGGTTGCAAGTTACTTGATTAGGGGCAGGAGGAAGGAAAAAAACAGTATGTAGCTTAAGTTAAAGAATAAGCTGGGTCTTTTAGCAGGCTAAAGTAAGTCTTATGATGGCATGATCTAATTGACACAGTGAAGACATGGGCTGTGCTCAGATACTTTTCTTTGTCTGGGGAATATTTGGACATTCCAAGTTACTTCTGGCCTTTGGAACTTCAACTGATAAATTCATTAACTCTGTGAGGATTTTCTGGCTCTCTAGTTTTATCTGGTTAACTCTTTGAGTCCCTTTTAGTGGGCTTTACTGGCCTTAATCTCTCTCCACCCTGCTCATATCTATTTTCCTGCCTTACATTAAGAGAGACAGTTATGGAGAAGGCATGTCATGCTCCTGGAAGTTATATTAGCAGCAAGGGAGGAGGCAGCTGAAGAATCCACACTGCAGGAGGCTATGGGGTAGGGGGAGGTGGTGCCTTTGCCCCGGAGGTGGTAAAGATGTCAAGAGAGGATAAGGGGGTGGGGCCAGGGGCTGTTCTGTTGCTGAGGCCACCACCTGAGGCACCAGCCTCTCCTGTGTCAAAGGCCAGCTGTAATTAAGAAAACACAAACGCAACAACCCCAGGCTTGGGAGCTGTCCTCTCCCCTGGCTGTGGAATACTTCATCCTCCATCCCATACTCAGGATGAGCTGGTGGACAGGAGCATCCCGTATTGGCAGAAGCCGTTGGAACCTCTGCCTACATGGCTTCTGTGTCTATGGGATATGGGGGTGGAAAACATTGTTTTGCCAGGTTCTGAAATGGGTAGACTGGCTTCCCTGACAATTCACCCTTCCCTCCGGCAGCAGTTGCAAAGTGCCCATCACACCTCAGGGAATCAGGTGCTTCTGGATGGGCTGACAGCAGCCATCAGGGCAGTTTGGCCTAATCAGGGTGATTTACCATACTTACTCACAAGCTGGAAAATGTATGCAGGGCTCCAGCAGGTGGTATGGGAGCTGGGCATGAAAAATATCTACAATATGGACCCCCCCAGGGCCCCGATGAGGAGTTATTCACCATAGGAATAAGAAATCTGGTGCTGCATACAGCTCCCCCATCTCTCTTTAGGTCCCTAGTGATTATTCTTGCCCCCCACATAGGGAAACCCATAAGTGAGGCTACTCATACTTTAGCAGATCTGGGGAGGTTGAAACAATAAGAGCATGGAAGGAAGTACGGGCTACGACTGAAAGGAGGGGTGCAGAAGGCCCCGTGGAGGTCTCGAGGACCCAGATGTGGGTTGATTTGGTAAAGGCTGTGGTAGTGAAAGAAAAACTTGTTGGGCGGCCTGGTAGGATCTTGTTAGAACTGTGGCACCAATTACAGCCAGAGCAGCAGTTCCAGCCACTGAGGTCCAGGACACACAAGCTGGAGGCAAAGCCCCATGTCCAGCCTGTGTCCCTGCAAGACTTCCTGGGAGACAGTACTCAGGCTCCACCTAGGCCCTCACCCCCATAGGAGGATGATTGGGTATTGCATTTGGACTGAGGAGGGGTCAGGGTCCCTGGGAACTGGAGGCCACGTGTAGAATTAGCAATTCATCGGTCTCCTGTGAATGTACAATGTGTCCTGGCACTGGTGGACAGAGGTGCTGAATGTTCTCTGATTTAAGGCAACCCTGAGCATTTTCCTGGGATCCCTGCTGTGATAGATGGCTATGGGGTAAGGCAGGTAGAGTGAATAAGGTCCAAATCCCATTGGGGATAGGGCATTTACCCCCAAAGGAGTATACTCTGCACATTTCTCCCATGCCTGAATATATTTTGGGGGTAGATATCCGGCACGGTCTGTGGTTACAGACCACTGCAGGTGAGTTCAGACTGAGAGTACATGTGGTAAAGGCAGTTCTGAGAGGACATGCTAATCACCCACCTGTAGCTCTGCCTGTACCTTGGCGGGTGACAAATACTAAGCAGTATAAATTGCCTGGGGGGCACAAGGAAATTGGACAAGTGCTACAGGAGTTGGAGAAGGTGGATATCAGAGTGCCTACTCATACTCCTTTTAATTCCCCAGTGTGGCCAGTGAAAAAGCCAGATGGTTTCTGGTGTATGACTGTGGATTACGGGGAAATGAATAAAGTCATACGCCCTTTGCATGCTGCTGTCCCCTCTATAGCAGCCCTTATGGACACATGCATTCTTTTTTTTAAATGTTTATTTTGATATCATTAATCTACAATTAAATGAGTAATATTATGTTGATTACACTACCCCCTTCATCAGGTCCCCCACCCCAACCCCATTACAGTCACTGTCTATCAGTGTAGTGAGATGCCATAGAGTCACTACTTGTCCTCTCTGAGTTGTACAGCCCTCCCCGTGCCCCCCTAACATTACATCTGCTAATCGTTATGTCCCTTTTTCCCCCTTGCCCCTCCCTTCCCACCCATCTCCCCAGTCCCTTTCCCTTTGGTAACTATTAGTCCGTTCTTGGGTTCTGTGAGTCTCCTGCTGTTTTGTTCCTTCAGTTTCTTTTTTCTCAGTTCTTATACTCCACATAGAGTGAAATCATTTGGTACTTGTCTTTTTCAGCTTGGCTTATTTCACTGAGCATAATACCCTCTAACTCCATCCATGTTGTTGCAAATGGTAGGATTTGTTTTCTTCTTATGGCTGTATAATATTCCATTGTGTATATGTACCACATCTTCTTTATCCATTCATCTACTGATGGACACTTAGGTTGCTTCCATTTCTTGGCTATTGTAAATAGTGCTGCGATAAACATAGGGGTACATCTGTCTTTTTCAAATTGGGCTGCTGCATTCTTAGGGTAAATTCCTAGGAGTGGAATTCCTGGGTCAAATGGTATTTCTATTTTGAGTTTTTTGAGGACCCTCCATTTTGCTTTCCACAATGGTTGAACTAATTTGCATTCCCACCAGCAGTGTAGGAGGGTTCCCTTTTTTCCACATCCTCACCAACATTTGTTGTTGTTTGTGTTTTGGATGTTGGCTATCCTCACTGGTGTGAGGTGGTATCTCATTGTGGTTTTAATCTGCATTTCTGATGATTAGTGATGTGGAGCATCTTTTCATGTGCCTGTTGGCCATCTGAATTTCTTCTTTGGAGAAGGGACACATGCATTCTTGAACTAGAGACATATCATTATGTTGTGGACCTTGCTAATGCTTTCTTCTCTGTTCACATAGCACAGGAATGTCAGGAACAGTTTGCCTTCACATGGGAAGGCCGGCAGTGGATATTCACTGTCCTTCCATAGGGATACCTCTATAATCCCACCATTTGTCACGGAGTTGTAGCCCCGGACTTGGCCACATGAAAGAAACTGCAAACGTTGCGACTGTATCACTACATTGGTGATATTATGCTCATGTCTGATTCTCTTGCAGATTTAGAAGGGGCAGTTCCTAGACTGCTGCAACATCTACAGGAGAAAGGATGGGCTGTGAACAGCACCAAGGTTCAGGGACCTGGTTTGTCTGTAAAATTCTTGGGGGTTGTCTCATCAGGTGAAACTAAAGTTATTCTTGAAGCAGTCATAGACAAGGTCCACACTTTCCCTACCCCTACCTCTGTGGCAGCATTACACGAGTTTTGGGGTCTTTTGGGCTACTGGAGAGTGTTTGCCCTTCACTTGGCACAAATTCTGAAACCCTTATACCAGTTGGTATGAAAGGGCATCAGGTGGGACTGGGATGAAACATGTGTAGCTGCTTTTACTTCTGTTAAGTTAGCAGCCAGGCCATACAGGCCTTGAGTATAATGGACTCATCAAGACCCTGTGAGCAAGATGTTCATGGAACCGAAGATGGTTATGGATGGGGCCTTTGGCAGCTGCTTGAACGGACATGCCAACCTATTGGATTCTGGTCACATCTATGGAAAGGAGCAGAGGTCTGGTACACCTTGATGGAGAAGCAGCTGGCTGCTGTGTATGCCTTGCTGGCTACAGAGCCCATCACTGGAACAGCTCCGACCAAGGTAATAACAACCTGTCCCATTGCAGGATGGGTATGAGACTGGACCCAAAGGCCACGGAGTGGCGTGGCACAGACATCTACACTGGCCAAATGAGGTGCATATTTACAGCACGGTAGTACCCTCTCTACTAGCCCCTTAAGCGGAGAACTCCAACACTTATTGGGGCCAGTGACCTATACCAGTGGAAAGCAAGAACTTGCTTTTGAGCCTTTGGTAGCTGAGAGTTCTTATCAGGAGGAAAAGCCCCAAACCTGAAGATGCTTGGTATACAGACAGCTCCAGTTGTGGGCAGCCCCCAAAGTGGAGGGCTGTGGCTTTCCATCCTAAGACTGAGAGTATGGATGGAGGATGGAGAGAGGAAGAGCAGCCAATGGGCTGAGTTGCAGACAGTATGGCTCGTGATCCCCCAGGAGCCCTCACCTGTAGTTGTCTGCACTGACAGCTGGGCCGTCTGTCAGCGCTTGACCCTGTGGCTACTGACCTGGTACCATGCCAACTGGATAGTTGGTCACAGCCCTTTGGGTGCAAGAGTTGTGGCAAGACTTATGGGCCTCTGGTCAGACTAAGACAGTTACCGCACATCATGCGCCTGGCCATTTGCCTTTGGCATCCCCAGGGAACGATGAAGCAGACACATTGGCCCAGATACATTGACTAGAAAGAAAGCCTGCTTCTGATGTAGCCTAATAGTTATATCAGCATTTGTTGCACATGGAGCAAAAGACAATGTGGGCATTAACCCATCAGTGGGGCTTGCCTTTGACCTTTGAAGAAGTCCGCAGGGCCTGGAAGGAATGGTTTGTGTGCTCTAAGAGGGACTTAAACTGAGTCCCGCAGCAACATGGGACAATAGTAAAGGGGCTGATACCCCTTGTCAGGTGGCAGATAGACTATATTGGGTCTCTGCCCATATCAGAAAGATATTGGTATGTCATGACTTGTGTGGACACAGCTACTGGACCGTTGGTTGCTTTTCCTGCATGCCATTCAGATAAGCAAACTACCAAAAGTGGCTTAGAGCATCTCTTTGCAGCCTATGGCCAGCCACAGGTGATTGAGGGTTATCAAGGCACCCACTTTACTGGACATGTGTTACAAGAATAGGTGCAGCAATTAGGAATAAAGTGGAAGTTTCTTGTACCTTATAATCCTGGGGCAGGCATGATACAGAAGTACAATGGTTTGTTGAAATCTGGCCTGAAGTCGAACAGCAGTAGTCTATGGGGCTGGTCAGTTCGCTTATGGACGGTGCTAAGGCATTGAATGAGAAGCCCTGAAAAGAAACCTTAAGCCCTGTGGACATGCTAACACACATTGCTGCCTCTCCTATACAACTGCATGTGCAAACCAAAGAGGAGTTATTACAGCCAGGATATGACCAGCAGAGCAACATCCTGCTGCCAGCCCCACTGCATTAAACCCTGGAGACTCTGTTGAGTGGACGTGGCCTGGACATTTTGATACATGGACCAGCGATGGCTGGCCCTTCTGGCTCCTTGGGGGAAAGGCCTGGAAGCCGGCTTCCTGTGTCGTCCTAGATTTACAGCAGAGTGGCCCCAAAGGTCATGGTAGTGTACTCAAAACATCTCGGAGGTAAGAGTATCTTACAGGGATGTTTTGTTTTATCTTTATGGCCAGTGCATGTACCTCCCATAGCCCTATATATTGACCCATCTGTAACTCCCACAAGGAGGGGGTGAAGGTCTGGTATACTAGACCAGGACGAGATCTCATTCCTGCCACTGTCCTATCACAGGACTACTCTCTTGCATGCATCCTACCTGATAGACAGGATTTGCCTATGATGGTGTCATTAAAACAAGTATCTTATCAGCCTTAAGGTTTTTCTTCTACAGTCCCTGTGGTCTGGACCTGCACCCTGGCTGAAGCTGCTGCTCGATGATTGCTCTGAACTCCCTTCCCTTTCAGCTACTGACTGCCTGTGGAATGGGCAAGCTATGGGATTAATCTGCATGGGACTTTGAACCTAGTCGAATCCTCTGGCTTGAGGATTATCTATGTTATTAGTTTGGTTACAATGCTCCAATTTTCTCACACAGGGGTCATTGCAAAAAAGATGAGGAAATGAGTAGATTGTGAAGTGAGATTTCTGGAGGTATGCACTGTGAGTAAAATTGCAGTATTTCCAGAATCTCTTGCCTGGCCTTAGTGCATCTCCATATCAATAGGTGTTTCCAAGGGGTAGAGAGAAGTAGTCCAACTCCATATCAATAGGTAATTACAAGGGCCAGCTAGGGCATATGTGGACCAGAGAGGTTGTGTGGGGTCCTTTTTTCTACAACAGCGTCTCAAGAGACATGGGCGAGCACGAGTGGACAACTGCTTGTAAACAATAAACTGCATTTCTCCCACTTCATTTCTCCCTTTGACTGATTTCGGTTTCAAAGGTATTTTGCCCTGGCAATCCTCCCCTCCCCCCCCCAGAGTTACAGGCACCAAACAAAGGAACAGCTGGAAACATCCAGGTCCTTTAGGTTAAATACATAAAAGCAGGGACAGGCCTCTGGTTCTAGAGGGTGTGTTCACTCAAAGTCAGTTTTCGTTTCAGTCCCCAAGTCCTGGCTCCCCATGAGCAAGAGAGATCAAGAGAAGGGATGAGGGAAGAAAGAGGAAGGTCTTTGACTTGGATACCATTTCTGGGGACAGCTTCAACTGGACACCAAGATTTCTGACTCTAAAAACTTAAGGGCAGATGCAGAGGAGACAAAAGACACAGAATCCATGTTATTTTCTGAGCACAGAAGAAAATGATCAAGGCCCAGGTGATTTTTTTGCTCTGTTGTATCTTTACTTTGTTTTCTGATGGATTTGTGATGGTGTGGTTTAATCAATTCAACTAAAAGAAGTAGAAATTGGGATAATTGTGTTCTGGGAATAAATGACTAAATTCAAAATTGGCAAAGTGGGAACAGGAACATACTGTTCATAGGCATCACACTAAATGACTAATACTGAAACTAATATTGTGTGACAGGTAGATCCTATTGGTTACCTTAGCTGTCAATTTGTATCTAATATGTCCAATAGACATCACAACCAGAGAAACCTGAAAAGCTGCATGTTATGCATCGACTGAGGAGAAAGCAGTCCTATTCCTTCAGGGATTCAGTAGTTTATGTCACTTAGATCTCAGGAAATTTCTCTGATGGATTTCCTTGGAGGGAACCACTGGACCCTATCCATAACTTCAGCCTCTGATTAGACCCTTATAGAGGGCCTCAGAATTTCCTTCGGGAATATATCAAGCAGAGCTCAGTGGATACAGCTCTTCTGAGAATATAGCCTTGTGACGTGTGGACCTAACTTCATGGCAGTCTGGCTTTATTGAGGAATAAATCCCAAATGTCCTAGGAAAATGAAAAGGTTGCGTGACTTTCAAATGTCCTCCATTCACAGGTAGTTGAAGTAGAGTTTTAGTACAGATTTGGAAGTAGTGAACTCAAGAGTTCATTATTGAGGGTCTGGGCTATTGACATCCATAGCGTTTACTTTTTAACTTTCACTCGACTTCAGAAGGTGTGGTGTCTTTCTCTCTGTAAAATCCAGTTCTTACCTACCTTTTCCTTTTTTTTTTTAAAGAACACAGCTGACTCATGGTAAAAGACTGCCTCTTAGCCTACTAGTGTAGCATTAACACTTGGCTTCCTTTTGTTGTATTTGTTGTATTTACAAGTGCATGTGTGTATACGTACATATCTACATACCTAAATTTATACATCTATTATTATGTGTATATGATACTCCCAATAACACAGACAAGTCTGAGGGGCCAAAGTACCACTGGTCCAATACCAGTAGAGCATCTAGAAGAAAGATGACTGCATTGGACCGAACAACATTACCTAGACAGCTGCATTGTGTTCTTTAATATACAACAAAAACAGTATTGTACACAGTATATAATACTACTCCCTAATAGTAGTATAGTAGTATAACTCCAGGTTCCTGGACCTGATTCCAATGGGTGTATGTGTATGGGAGGTGTCTTCCTATATATAGCAAAGAGCAATTCTTGAACACCAGCAGGGTGTCAGAGAACTCAATTCTGATGCTATCATCCTGGAGACAGCACCAGATTCCCAGGTTAAGGGCTCCATCCTACAAGACTTCCCTCCATTCCCTGACTCCAAATGCGGGTCATAAGCCCCAGGCTGTTCCTGTTCTTCAGACCTACTTGGCTACAGATTGGAAGTCCCCATGACCTCCCCTTAGATCCAATTAGTTTGCTAGAGCAGCTCACTGCACTCAGGAAAATATGATACCCTAAAGGATACAAGGTAACAGCCAGATGAAGATACATAGGGCAAAGGTCCCAGATAAAAGAGCTCCTATCCTTGAGCTTGGGGCCTGGCTCTGTGGCACGTGGAAGTGTTCTGGTTCCCCAAGCAGAGAAGCTCTCTCCCACTTTGAAGCAGTATCCAAGAGCATGGTAAGCTCTTCTCAGCGTTTTTGTGAGGGCCTGATTGCATAGTCATAATTGACTAAATCATTTATCATTGATTCAACCTTGAGCCGCTCTTGGGTAGGGTGGGAGTGGGGGATGGGGTGTCCAAAAGTCTCATTACATGACAAGACACCCATTTCACTTTTAAGACTCTGCAGTGTTTTCAGGCACTGTGGATGAAGACCAAATATACCTGGGAAATATGTATTTGGTCATATGAACAAATATGTATTTCTTATGACTTACTATATCACAGCAGCTATATAAAATTCCATGGGTTCATAGTCATACTCAAAAAAAAAGTGATAGAAACAAAATATTCAACCTTTGAAATGAAAAGTAATATAATCACATGTAAGTTTTTGGGAACAGAGGTGGAGGTTCACTCTGAGTTTGAGAAATAGATTCAGTGTGAAATAATGCAAGCTTCATCGATGACAGCTCAGTATTCCTTGACTGTTTCACTCATACATGAACCACCTCTCTAGAGTGAACCATAGTTGTCATTTCCATGTGTATCCTTCAGGTTGTTTTCAAGGTATTGATACTCTTTACAGATTAGTGCCTACATGCCAACTTCCTTTTTTACTGATGTAATGAACTCCAAATGATGTATGTGTAATAATAATTTCCTATTGATGAATTTTTTTTTATTACAAACCATATGACAGTGAACATCCTTGCTCATGGATTTTTGTGAAACTCTATCAGTATTTCTTCAGAGTGGCTACAAAGAAATCAATTACTGGGTATGGTTATTTCACATTTTAATGTATACTTCCAGTGCTGCCCAGTTGGGCATCAGGGTGACATGGGGTCAGGGAGAGGACACTGATTTGCAAGAAGCACCTTCTCCTCCTAATAGGTCTGGAAGGCATGAAAAGGCTCTGAGGACACTGCACTCCAGCCCAGGATTTTCAGGGATCTGCATCCTGTAAGGGTCCCCATATTTGAAAGAGAGAAAAGTAAAAAAAAAAATTTAATCATATCATTACTGGGTACTTTGTTTCAGAGTTTTTCAAGAGACTGCAATCAGGGTGTATGCTAGGGTGAAGTCTGAAGGCTCAAGTGGGGAAAGATGCACTTTTAAGTTCACTTACGTGGTTGTTGGCAGGGTTCATTCCCAGAAGGGCTTGTCAAATGAGATCCTGTTTCTGCCTGTCTTCTCATTAAGAGCACTTGCCACATGAGCCTACCCAGCATGCCAGCTTGGTTCATCAAAGGACAGATTGTTAGCAAAATGGAAGTCACAGCCTAATTGTGAAAGTGACATCTTGTCACTTTTGCTGTATTCTTTAGAAACAATTCACTAGGGCAGCCCACTCAAGGAAAGGGTCTACACAGGGACATGAATACCTAGTGTGTACTAAAGAATTTGATTGACCTCTCTCTGATTCCTGTGAGGTAATCTCTAAACTCTTGAAATTACCTAGGTGATAGGAGTGTCTGTTACTCATCCTGGGCCACTGGGACCACACTTCATAAGGAGGTAGCTTGTGGGCTCTATAGTTTGTACCAGTGAGATAACTCAGGATGGGGATTGTCCATGCCAGAAAGACCAACCATGTGATTAAAAGGCTGTGGCTCTGAGGCATGTGATACCAGGGCCTGGAGAGTGAGATTAATGGTTCAATAAATCATGCATGTATAATGAAGCCTCAATAAAAACCATGGACAGTGAAATTTGGGTGAGTTTCTTTGATTGGCAGCATCCTTGAGCACTGTCGCACATTGTGGCTGGGAGGATACAGTGCTGTTCAGCTATGAGAAGAGTCATGTTTTAATACCAGATGACCTTTGTGTCTTGCCTTTTGGGCATAAAAATCAGGACTTTGAGATAATATTCCATTCTTTTCTATGTGATGAAAATTAGAACAACATCCCTCATACTTCTTCCATATTAATGAAAGGAATTCACTTATATTAAATAGCACTGTTATTACAGTAATCACTGACACTGCAGGATGTGGCTATCTACTTTACCTGGGAGGAGTGGCAGCTCCTGGCCCCCACTCAGAAGGACCTATACTGGGATGTGATGTTGGAGAACTACAGCAACCTGGTGTCAGTGGGTGAGGAGAGCTCCCCTGGGTCACTGAGAGGTGCCCAGTCACTGGCCTTTCCTCTATTACTTAATGAAAGCTTTTCAGTCACTGTGGTATTCTAAAGAGTCAGATTTTAATTCCTCCCTCTGGCCTCAAACAAAGGGTGTAATCTCCTCTATCCTGAAAGAGAACTTTTACTTTGTCTCTCAAATGTAGTATTTTCCCGTTTTGACATACTATACCCCAAGTGTCTGTTTCTAAGTCATCTATCATTTCTCGTGAAAAGGGTATCTAGGGTTCCAAACCAGATGCACTTTCCAAGTTGGAACACAGAGACAAACCTTGGATAATTTAGGATGAAACCCAGGATAGTCCCTGCCCAAGTGAGTTAGAACCATCAAGGGGAATGGCTGTGGAAGTCATAGTTTAGTCACTCCAAGAGGTGTCACAGCTGTGAGTGTGTGGATACAGCTCCTCCACATATTTCTCTCCTCAGAGGAGAACTCTTTCTTTGTATTTAAAGTATTTAGCTTTAAATGTACTCCTTTGTCTCTTCTTGGATCTGATGTTTTTTTATTTCATCTTAACATCTTTATAATTTTCTTTTAAGATGGATCATATAATCAACAGTAATGAGCTAGCCCCACCATTTTAAACACTTTTATTCCATACTATTCCCATGAAAAAATGTGTCACTCTTTTTTTCCTAGGAAGTGGGAAGGTTGGCTGCCATCTGCGAGTGTACTGTCAAAACCAAAGATTTCTAAAGAGCACGCAACAATGCAGTGACCAGAATGCATTTAGAAAAATTCATCTGAACAAAGCACATTTCGCTCTAATGCAAAATCCTATGTTTGACTTACATAGAAAAGCTGTGAAATCAAGTTTAGTTACCCAGAAGAGAAGATATGAAATAAAGAAATATGTTGAATTTAATGTGAAATCCTTCCTACATGGTAAATGCAAGCATTTGTGTACTAGAAATGAAGTCTGTGAAAATGCAAAACAGATAAGCACTAAACTCCACTTCTTTAAGCACCAGAGGACTCCCAAAATAAATAAACCCCAAGTATGCACTGAAGGTGAGAAAACCTGTACCAGGAATCCTCAGCCCATTTACCATGAGAATATTCGTATAAGAGAGAGACCCAATGGGTGTGATCTGTGTGGGAAATCCTCCAGAAGTATGTTCACTGAACATCAGAAAGCTCATACAAGAGACAAACTGTGTAACCAATGAATACAGAAAAGGCTCTACTGTGAAGAGCAGTCTTACTGTACATCAACCAACCTACACAGAAGAGAAATCCTATACATGCAGTGAGTGTGGAAAAGGCTTCACAATGAAGTGCTATCTCATCGCACATCAGCGAACTCATAGTGGAAAGAAACCTTATGTATGCAATGAGTGCAGAAAAGGCTTCTCTGTGAAGAGCAGTCTCATTGTGCATCAACGAACTCAATACAGGGGAGAAACCCTATATATGCACTGAATGTGGGAAAGGCTTCACCATGAAGTGATATCTGGTAGTACATCAGCGAACTCATACTGGAGAAAAACCCTGTATATGCAGTGAATGTGGAAAAGGCTTCATTGTGAAGAGTAATCTCATTGTACATCAGCGATCTCACATGGGAGAAATCTTACATATGCAGCGAATGTGGAAAAGGCTTTACCACAAAGCACACACTCATTATACACCAGCAAACCGTACAGGAGAGAAATCTTACATATGTAACGAATGTGGGAAAGGCCTCACCACAAAGCGCACTCATTGTACCCCAGCAAACTCATACAGGAGAGAAACCCTATGAATGCAGTGACTGTGGTAAAGCCTTCAGCCAGAAGATATGCCTGATACAACATGAGAGATGTCATACAGGAAAGATTCCCTTTATATGTACTGAGTGTGGAAAATCTTATTGTCACAAATATGGTCTCATTACCCATCAGAGAATTCACACAGGAGAGAAGCCCTGTGTGTGCAATGAGTGTGGAAAAGCCTTCACCACAAAGTCAGTACTCAAAGTCCATCATAGAATTCATACAGGAGAGAGGCCCTATGGATGCAGCGAGTGTGAGAAAGCCTTTTCCCACTTGTCAAACCTTGTTAAACATAAAAAAATTCACACAAGAGAAATGGATAGGTTTAGTCAAGTTGGAACACAAATCATTACCTACAAGCAAACTCATGTAGAGCAAAAACCCTATTAATGCACTAGCTGCAGAAATTCCTTTTGTGGCAACCAGGACTTCACTAAACATTAGTGTTGCTAGCAGATTGAATGGAATCATGGCACTACCTATTGTCAGGTTTATGCCCTATGTAACTTAAAGAGTGTGTCCAGGAGATAAACCTGGTGAATACAGTGAATGTGGAGGTGTCTGTAGTGATTTTTATTTCACATAATCTGTTAGTGAAAACATGCTGGAAAAACTGTGATACATTCAATATGGAGATGCCTTGAGCAAACTTTCTAGCTTCATTATATGTCTGAAAACACAAATTCTGTGAATACAGAGGTGAGGAAAGCATTCAGTGCGAAAGATAGACTTTATTGTCAAGAGACCATAGATCATCAGTGAGCTCATTGTTCACAGAAATATGATTAAAAAGGATAAAAATGACCATGGGAAATCCTTTACCCAGAAAGAAGATATCAGGGAGTGTCATTCCACACTGGAGAAACATTTTAAGAGGACAATATTTATGGTGGGATTTCAGTTACTCATTCTGCCTCATTGTTCTGTCAGGGAATCATATAGAAATTAAAACCTTATGAACATGGTAAATGTCACCTTTTGTCAGATATCAGAGAACTCATGAAGGCATGAGTCCTGTGAAAGTGACAGATGTTTGCTTTTTGTTACAAGTCTGACCTCTGACCAGGTGGCCATTAGATTACACATCAGAGAAATCATTTGGTGGGTATTTTAGGATGGTACTTTGAACCTCCTTTCTAGTTGCCTTGTCAGCAATTCTGTAGGTTTACAAAGTAGTCTGCCTTCCTCATTACTGATTAATTTTTATTATATACAGTGCAGGAGTGTTCTATGGAGTGTTCTGTGACTGCACATATTATATAATTAGCTCTTAACTCTCTTTGGCTCTAAATTTAATTGTAAACTTAGCATAGTGAAGTAGTTCAAAAGAAAAATATTTTAAATTTAGATGTATAACATTTGTACATAAATAAAACCAAATATTTTACAAAACCACCTTCAAAGCTATTTTTATAAAATGTTTACTTTGAAATAATTGTAACTTACAAAAAATTGAAATAGTCCAGAGACTTCCCTAGTATCCTTTACCCAACTTCTAATAGAAACATATAACTATTTTATTATCAATCTAGAAAAATTACATTGGTTGTATACTGTAAACTTCTAACGTTATTTGGGTTTCCTTAGATTTTGTTTTTTTACATATATAATTCTTGGAAGCTTTATTACATATATAGATTCATGATCACCTCAACCATGACACAAAGTCTTCATGCTAACTTTTTATGCTTGTACCCTCTATCCAAACCTACCTCTGGCAACCACTTACCTGCTTTCCATAGGTACAATTTTGTCATTTCATGAATGTTAACAAAAATTGTATTTATAACTGGAATTTTTACACTTTATATGTTACATTTATGCAAATTTATAATTTGCTCTTAAGACTCATTTGAGTTGATAATAGTTTTATTTTTATTAATATGACCTGAATATTCAGGATGGACCAGTTTAGCCATTTACTCTTGGAAGAAATTTTTATTGTTTGCTGATTTCAGATGTTACAAAGATGCTATGAAATATGCATACAGAGTTTTGTGTAAACATAAATTTTCATTCCTTTACAATAAATATGCAGGTGTTTGTTGGGACATATGGTCAGTTGTGTTTAGCTTTATAAGAAACTACCAAACTCTCTTCCAGAGTGGCTGAACCATTTTACATTCACACCAGCAGTGCATGAAAAATTTTTTTATTCTACATCCTCTCAAGCACTTGGTATTTTCATTATATTTTAGCCATTGTACTAGCAACACGAGAGTGTGATATGAGTTACAAGAAATACGTATTTGGTTCATATGACTTGGTATATTTGGTCCTCATCCAGTTTCTGAAAACACTGCAGAGTCTTAAAGGTGAAGCAGGTGTTCTATCATGTTAATGAGAGCCTTTTGGACCCCCACCCAAGGGCAGGGGCTGGAGGCTGACTCAGCCAATGGCCAATAATTTAGTCAATCATGACTATGCAATGAAAGCCCTCACAAAAACCCCTGAGAAGAGCTTGCTCTCTGCTCTGCCTGCCCTGCTCATGGTATCCTGCTTCTTGGTTGGAGAGAGCCTCTATACTTGGGAAAATAGAATACCTCCATGTGCCACCGAGCCAGGCCTCAAGCTCCATGAAGGTAGAAGTTCCTTTATTTGGCACCTTGCCCTATGTCTCTCTAAATCTGACTGTTAACCTGTATCCTTTATGGTATTCTTTATTAAACTGGCAAATGTGTTTTCTGTGAGCTGTTCTAGCAAATTAATGGAGTATAAGGGGGAGGTTGTGGGAACCTCCAATCTGTAGCTAGTAGGTCAGAAGCACAGGTAACTGCCTGGGGCTTGTGACTAGATCTGGAGTGAGATGGAAGGCAGTTTTGTAGGATGGAGCCTTAACCTGGGGACTCTGGTGCTGTCTCTAGGAAGATAGCATCAGAATTGAGTTCTCCAGCACACTGCTTGCATTCAAGAATTGCTTGCTGTAAATATGTGTGAGAAGATCCCCTCCCACATACTTACACACGTTGGAATCAGGTCCAGGTACGTGAATGAAGTTATGCTACTATTACTGCTGTGTATAATATTGTTACTGTTATACATACATTTAGGGAAAAAAATACACCATTCTATTTGGTGTCAAAGATGTGACAGATAGATTCAATTGCTCTTCATTTTCATCAGCACTTGGAATGCTCATTATGTGTTACATTAACCATTCATGTATATAGTAGTGTCCAGTCTTGAACTTAGCTTTCACTTCACTAATGGCTAATGATGTTCAATACTTTATTATTGCTGTTATTTTTGGACTTACTTATAACTGGAAATTTGTACCTTTCGATCACCCCTACCCTACCCAAGCTCTGGCAACCACCAAACTGTGTGGTTTTTTTTTTCCTGATTCCACATAAAAGTGAGATCATACACTTTTGTTTTTGTCTGCCTAGCTAATTTCACTTAGCATAAGGCCCTCAAGGTCTTCCCATGGGTCACAAATGGCAGTTTTGTGATCTATTTTAAGTTAATTTTTATATATGGGTAGAATTAAGCGCCTTATTTTCTGCACTAGATCGTTACCCGAGCATCCTTTGTTGAAATGACGAACCCCACTGACTTGATACCTTGGTCAAAACGCTATTGACCTTGATATTTGTGGACTCTGAATTCCAATTGTGTCCTTCCCATTGACTCCAGACCTTTACAAGCCTCGTTTTTAGTGGCCTTTTCCCGAGTCCCCGCTGCTCTTTTCCTCTCGAAGGTGACGTAGGGGCTTGCGCTGTAGCAGCTTCTTGAAATCGTCTTCCGTTCTTAAAAACCGCTTGCTGCAAGCAATTTTCCGCAAATAGCTCTCCGTGGCTGTTCATTTACCCATCGGTAAAATCATGTATTGCTGTTTCTCTTTTCAGAAGTTAGTTCTCTGAAGCTGTACCGACACCTGAACTCCTGGTCCATATCGAAACTTTTTTTTTTAATTTTTTTTTCTGCAAAGCGTAAAATGCCGTGACACCATTACCTTTCTGTCCAACCTGCCGAAAGCAACTTAACCCGCCCGCTCCATCCGCGTCTGCCTCGCAAAGCTCAGTCTACAAAAACCTATTCCTTTTCCACAAGAGCCGAACTGCGGCGAAAGAAAGTAAACTTCGGGGCCTCCCGGCTCAGCCCGCCTTCCCACCACGGCCACCCCCGCCACCCCCGCCACGCGCGGCGAGCCAGCCCCCGACCTACTGCCTACCCGGGCCACACCAGAAACGCGCCGCCCGCCTTCTTCCGCTGCAGAGCCTCCTCGGCCGCCGTAGGCAGACGAAAATCTGGGCGACGTCTTCTGGCGTAGCCGCACGGGGCAGAGGTGTTACGTTTAGACTCCGGTTGTGGTACGGCTTAAACCAGGTTAGCGCGCTTTTGTCCCTTGTAGTTTTGTCTTGACAAACTCTCGGGAGGTTTGTGTCGCGCAGAGGGCCGTGATGTCCACGGAGTGGAAGCGGAGCGGGTGGACCTGGGGGGTTGTTGGCGGGGCGGTTAGGGCGCGCCTAGGGGGAGGTGTTCGAGCGGAACCCGGTGGGAGTCCGACGCGCCGGTGCGGGCTTGTGGTACCTTGGGATACTTAAAACGATTATTGACTTGCAGAGATCCTCGCGCGTGTCCTGGCCGTCAGGGTAGAGGGTTCCTCAGGGTCCTTCCGCCGGCAGGTGGTGCAGGTGGTGTTTGCGACGATCGCGGTCTGGTTCAGTTTGGGGATTTAAAGTGCGGCTCGATGACGCGGGGAGGGGGGGGGGCTGGGGTGGGCGGTCATCACAGGGGAGGTCTGACCAGTCTGGCTTTCCGATTGATGGCTGTGTGAGCAGAGCCTGGTACAGAGAAGCAGTGAGGGCTGACGCTTTGGGCGCGTGGGGCCCGTGCCTGGTGTTCGGGTTGAGATTCCAACCTTGTCTGCTGGGACAGAGGCGAGCGGCCCAGGGCAACACTTGGAAACCATCTGTTTTTCAGCCTTTTATTCAGGACTTGACTAACTGCAGACCGAGGGACGAAGCCAGCAACGCCGGTCTGTTATGTATGTCTGTGGCTGCTGTCGCCCTGCAAAGGCAGAATTGAGTTCTTGTGACATATATTTTGGCCCGCAAAGGCGAAAGTGTTTCTGTGCCTTTGCAGAAAATGTTTGCCAACGGCCCGCACTGGCCTGTTAATACGTAGCAGCGGACAGTGTTGCTTATTTGCCTGACATACAGTCACACTTTTTCTTTGCTGACAGATCTCCATTTTGTTTATAATATCCATCCTTTTAGATAATTGATCCATTAGTAAGTCCTGATTGGTCTTAGTCAATTATGGTGGCCCCAGTTCAGATTGCTAGTGTTGAATTTCTGTGAAATGAGCTTAGATATACAGTGCAGCTCTAACCAGCCTTACATGTGAAAATCTGCCTCGGGGAGCATTTTCTTTTTTAAGTAAGTAATTCCTTGAATCTTTCCATATCAATGATAATTTTGTCTGAATATAACCTTAATTTTCTATCCAGTTTCTAATGTTTGTAACATATTCCTGTCTCGGTGCATTGTCTGTTCTCTGATGCCCAGTAGGAAGGCAGGTACGGTGGTAGTGGGCATCTTGGTCCTGTTGACTACCCCAGAAATTCACCTGCTATTGGTCTGGAGTTAACATGTTTCCAGGAAGTAGGATCATAAAATTATGAATTCATCCAGGATTTCCAATTGAAAGAATAAAAAATGTTTTTAGCATAATCTGAGTTATGTCTTTATTAATACTTTATTAAAGTTTTGTCTTTTATTAATTCCTAACGATCTTTATTTATACCAGCTCTCTTTCTCTGATCCCTCTCACTACAAATGTTTTATTGGTCTCTTTAAAAAACATATAATTGGGTATTATTGAGCTTTTCCATTTATCTGTTGATTTAAAATATCTATAAGTTAATTAGTATAAAAGGAATATAAATATATGAAACATTTGTTACCTAGGTCAAGAAACAGAACACAGCCAGCACACCAGTGGTGATCCTCTTCCTAATTATATTATGTCCTCATACCCAAAGGTCATTACCATCCTATCTGTATCGCAAGCTCTTTCAGACTTTTCTTTACAGTTTTATCATACTAAAAAAAATTTTTTTTTTACATATGAACCATTACTTTGAGTTACTTGTGCCTATTTTTAACAGTGGATCAGTGTAATCATAAACTACACATTTTTTAATCCCAGTCTTCTTTTGCCCAATAACTAAGAATCATTCATATTTTTGCACATAGGTGTATTTTTCTTATTTATTTTGCTCTGTAACAGGTTCAGGCAAGCATTCTATAAATACTACACAGTAAATATTTAAGGAGTTGCAGGCCCCCAAGAGCCTCTCAGATATGCCTCTTTGTTTAGAGTCTTTAAAAAAACTGTAGAAACCATTCTTAGTTTGCAAGCTAGACAAAGATTGTAGTTTCTCCCTATCTTCCCACTGTTTGAATATAGGGCAGTTTCCTACTATTAATTAAGCTTGTATTGGTTGTAGTTTTGATTATTTTGAATAATGCTGCTATGTAACTTCTTGTCAGTGGCTTCTCGTTCCAGTGTGCCCCTATTTGGGGCTGGTTGGAGGGTGTAATATAGAGCTTAGCTGTACACTTGGGAATGAAATTGCTGTGTCTTAAGGTGTGTAAAACTTCAATAGATAAACGATGCTGAAATGTCTTCCAAAGTGGTTGTACTATTTACAGTTCCTCTAGTAGAATATCATTTGCTTTATAGGACAATTTATGTGGCCTGTTTAGAGTATCTTTTCATATACCCTGATATCGTTGAGAGATTCTGCTTTGTTATCTTCATAAAGTTTTACTGATTTGCCTCTCCCATTGCGATTGACAGCTGGCCCCTGTTAAAAAAATTCTTTTATGTGTGTGTATGTTATAAAGTGGGGTTCAAGTCTCTCCCTGGCTACTCACCCCAGCATGGATATCTGATTGTCCCAGTACCATTTTTTAAAAAGACATCCTTCCCGCTTGTGTGCAACGCCACCCTTCTTATCTAGTTCTCTATATATGCAGGAGTCTTTATAGGCATTTAATTTTCTTGCTTTGTCCTATTTGCCTATTATTGTACTAATACTGTGTTGTCATAAGTAACTTTAAGTTCTCATAACTTGATAGAGCAAGTCTTCCAGCTCTTTTTAAGAGTGTATATAGCTGTCAGTTTAGGATTTCAACCAGACTTCCTTGAATTTATAGACATATTTGGGAGATATGACACATTTCAAATGCTTCCTAAGTCATCTTTATAACCCATTTCAATTTATTTCACTCTGTTAAAATATCTATCAATATTTCTTTTAACTTATCCAACATTTTTCATGGCATTCAGATGCTATTGTTTATAAATGTAATTTTGTCAATGGCCTGTTTTTTCTGTCAGTTACTGGGAGAGGTGTGTGTGTTAAAGTCTTTGACAAATTAGTAGGGATTTGTTTGTTCATGTTTTTGGGGCTCTTTTGGCTGTATACATTTCAAGGCTATATTGTTTTTTTTTTTAATATAATTTATTTTATTATCATTAATTTACAATTACATGTGCAATATTACGATTATTAAACTACCCCTTCATCAGGTCCCCCCCACCAACCCCATTACAGTCACTGTCCATCAGCGTAGTGAGATGCTATAGAATCACTACTTGTCTTCTCTGAGTTGTACTGCCCTCCCCGTGCCCCCCCAACATTACATCTGCTAATCGTAATGCCCCTTTTTCCCTCTTATCCCTCCCTTCCCGCCCATTTTCCCCAGTCCCTTTCCCTTTGGTAACTATTAGTCCGTTCTTGGGTTCTGTGAGTCTGCTGCTGTTTTGTTCCTTCAGTATTTTTTCTTTGTTCTTATACTCCACATATGAGTGAAATCATTTGATACTTGTCTTTTTCGGCTTGGCTTATTTCACTGAGCATAATACCCTCTAGCTCCATCCATGTTGTTGCAAATGGTAGGATTTGTTTTCTTCTTATGGCTGAATAATATTCCATTGTGTATATGTACCACCTCTTCTTTATCCATTCATCTACTGATGGACACTTAGGTTGCTTCCATTTCTTGGCTATTGTAAATAGTGCTGCGATAAACATAGGGGTGCATCTGTCCTTTTCAAATTGGGCTGCTGCATTCTTAGGGTAAATTCCTAGGAGTGGAATTCCTGGGTCAAATGGTATTTCTATTTTTGAGTTTTTTGAGGAACCTCCATACTGCTTTCCACAATGGTTGAACTAATTTGCAGTCCCACCAGCAGTGTAGGAGGGTTCCCTTTTCTCCACATCCTCGCCAACATTTGTTGTTGCTTGTGTTTTGGATGTTGGCCATCCTCACCGGTGTGAGGTGATATCTCATTGTGGTTTTAATCTGCATTTCTCTGATGATTAGCGATGTGGAGCATCTTTTTCATGTGCCTGTTGGCCATCTGAATTTCTTCTTTAGAGAAGTGTCTATTCATGTCCTCTGCCCATTTTTTAATTGGATTATTTGCTTTCTGTTTGTTAAGGTGCATGAGTTCTTTATATATTTTGGATGTCAACCCTTTATCAGATACGTTTTTTATGAATATATTCTCCCATACTGTAGGATGTCTTTTGTTCTACTGATGGTGTCCTTTGTTGTACAGAAGCTTTTCAGCTTGATATAGTCCCACTTGTTCATTTTTGCTTTTGTTTCCCTTGCCCGGGAGATATGTTCATGAAGAAGTTGCTCATGTTTATGTCCAAGAGATTTTTGCCTATGTGTTTTTCTAAGAGTTTTATGGTTTCATGACTTACATTCAAGTCTTTGATCCACCTTGAGTTTACCTTTGTGTATGGGGCTAGACAGTAGTCCAGTTTCATTCTCTTACATGTAGTTGTCCAGTTTTTCCAACAACAGCTGCTGAAGAGGCTGTCATCTCCCCATTGTATATCCAAGGCACATTTATCAAATATTAATTGACTGTATATGTTTGGGTTAATGTTTGGATTTTCTATTCTGTTCCACTGGTCTGTGGGTCTGTTTTTGTGCCAATACCAAATTGTCTTGATTACTGTGGCTTTGTAGTAGAGCTTGAAGTCAGGGAGCGTAAATCCCCCTGTTTTATTCCTCCTTCTCAGGATTGCTTTGGCTATTCGGGTCTTTTGTGGTGCCATATGAATTTTAGAATTATTTGTTCCAGTTCATTGAAGAAAGCTGTTGGTATTTTGATAGGGATTGCATTGAATCTGCAGATTGCTTTAGGTAGTATAGCCATTTTGACAATATTTATTCTTCCTAGCCAAGAGCATGGGATGCATTTCCATTTGTAGTGTCCTCTTTAATTTCTCTTAGGAGTGTCTTGTAGTTTTCAGAGTACAGGTCTTTCACTTCCTTCGTTAGGTTTATTCCTAGGTATTTTATTCTTTTTGATGCAATTGTGAATGGAATTGTTTTTCTGATTTCTCTTTCTGTTAGTTCATCATTAGTGTATAGGAAAGCAACAGATTTCTGTGTGTTAATTTTGTATCCTGCAACTTTGCTGAATTCAGATATTAGTTCTAGTAGTTTTGGAATGGAATCTTAGGGTTTTTTATGTACAGTATCATGTCATCTGCAAATAGTGACAATTTGACTTCTTCTTTACCAATCTGGATGCCTTGTATGTCTTTGTTTTGTCTGATTGCTGTGGCTAGGACCTCCAGTACTATGTTGAATAACAGTGGAGAGAGTGGGCATCCTTGTCTTGTTCCCGATCTTAGATGAAAAGCTTTCAGCGTCTCGCCGTTAAGTATGATGTTAGTTCAAGGCTGTATTGTTAAGTGGAGAGAAATTCAAAAATTTTATAATGCTGTGAATTGAGCCTCTTGCCAGTGAGCATTTTTTTTTTCTCTGTAGTAAATTTCGGGCTTTGTGGTCCATTTTGCCTGAGAATATACTTATGCTAGATTATCTGTGGTTACTCTTTCCATGGCTATTTTTTCTAATCTTTTCTTCTCCACTTTCCATATTATTATGTTTCAGACCTGTCACCTACAATAGCATGTTATGGAGGGTTAAGTTTAATCCAGTCTGACAGACTTGAGATACTTGAATCCAGTATAATTAACTGGAATCCTTGTTCTGTTTATACATAATCTAATGCTTAGTATGTTTTATTTTAAGAAAGTCATCTAAGTACATTGTACATTTTCCCTACTTGTTCTCTGTTCCTTGTTTATTTATTTATTTTTTGCCTAGTTTTCCATGAATTTCTTATTATATTTACCCTTTCAGTTAGTTTGGAAATTTTGTACTTTAAGACAGTTCTTCGTTGAGTCATGACACTAGAGATGACATACACCTTGGGCCCTTTCTTTTCCAAATTCTTATGTTTATTCCACTTTCTAATTTTATACTATTAAGTATTTTAATTCTTCATCATGTATTTAAAAACTCCTAAGAGATGTTCTCAGTATGGCTGAAAAGACAGTGCTTCTGATTTGCCCAGTACATTGTTGTTCACACTGAAGTGTGAGTAATCATGGGGTATACAGAATATTTGAAGAGGGATCTGGCTGAGCCCATGTGGTTTAAGGAAAACTGTCCCTTAAGGAAAACTGTCCCCAGACCCTCTCCTTCCCCTGGTCTGCTTGTATAAGTGATCTGCCTGTGGTTCCCCTGCTCTGGGGGGCGTGGCGCCAGGATGGATCTCATTCCACCTTCTCCTTTCACAGTCACCCCACTTAAACTTCACCTCCACCACATTCAGAGCCTAAGGCTTTCTTGGCCAGAAGAATAAGGTCTTCTGGGGACACCAAATAAAGGGACACTCAGCAGTATTGCCGGCACTGTGTCCAGGGTGAGTGTTCAGGAGCAGTGACAGCGCCTGGGCACAGAGGGCTGTACCCCTCAAATTCAGTTTCTCCTCAGCGCACAGGTCCTGAGTCCCCAGGAGCAAGAGAATCCTGTGAAGGAGGAAGAAGTGACAGGATCTGGTATCAGCATTTCTGCTGATACACTTGACGGAAGCCTGAGATTGCTGACTGGAGATTTGAGCAGATCCAGAGATCACGAAGAGCCCCCTTGCCCGCTGTTCAGAGACAGAAAAGATGATCCAGGCCCAGGTGACTTTAGGCTCATTTTATTCTTGACTGTTTCCTAGTGGACTTGTAGAGGCCTATAAAAAACCAGGTCCATTAATCTCAAAAGTACACATCCATATGTCTTCTCTGTCACATGCATGAGTGTGGTGTTTCTAGGTTAACAAGAAAACCTAACTTCTACACATTATAGAAAGTCCGAATAGGGAAGTGTGTTGATGAGTGAGTGCATAATTGCAGAATATTTTATTAGACATGTGCTTCAACAACATATGAAAATAACCCCACCAGATATCTAGCTATAGCCTATAGAGTAGATATAAGCAGAAAAACTTTTACGTTTCTTCCATCTCATTGAAAACATCACTTCATTAAACAGCACTGTGTTGTGACAGGAATCCCTGACATTTGATGATGTGGCCGTGGACTTCAGCTGGGAGGAGTGGCAGCTCCTGGCCCCAGCTCAGAAGGACCTGTACCAGGACGTGATGTCGGAGAACTACAGCAACCTGGTGTCAGTGGGTGAGGACAGCTCCCTGGGTCTTCCAGAGGGTGCTTGCCCATGCGGGGCCTTCCCTCTCTCAGCCTCTGAATGTTCTGGCCTGTCCGAGGTGCTCTGAAGGGGTAGGTTCTCAGTCCCCTCTCTGGCCCCAGAGAAATTGGCATAGTCTTCCTTCACCAGGGAGAGAAGCCTTGTCGATACATGTGACATTTTGATTTATATTAAGAAATGTATATATTTCATCTTTGTCCCTAGTTCTAGCACAGAGCTCCTAGAACTCTTGGAATTTCTTAAGCATAAGAGGGTGAACTTAAAATTGATGTCTTTTGTTTTTTCTTATAGCAAGACCCTTTCTACCACATCCAAGTTTATGTTAATGATGTGGTATTTGAAAGGCTACAAGATAATCTAAGCATGGGGGCTGGTAGTCAGGGGAACCAACCATGATGAGCAGATTAGAACTTTCAGTCCCACCCCCACCCCACCTCTGGAGAGGACACAGGGGCTGGAGCTTAAATCAGTCACCAGATGTTAAGGATTTAGTCACTGATGTGTACTTAATGAAGCCTCCATGAAAACCCAAAAGGGTGGGTTCAGAGAGCTTTCAAACCGGTAAACGGGTGGAAGTGCACGGAAAGTGAGGCACTCAGAGAGAGGGCATGGAGCTCGGTATCCCTTCCCACATCCCTTATATATGGGTATATCATTTTCATTTGGCCGTTCCTGAGTTGTCTCCTTTTATAATAAACTGGTAATCTACTAAGTAAACTGTTTTCCTGAGTTCTGTGAGTCACTCTAGCAAATTAATTTTACCTGAGAAGGGAGTCATGGGAACTTCCATTCTTATCCATGGGATCAGAAACCCAGGAAACAACCTGGACTTGCAGGCGGCATCTGAGGTTAGATGGGTGGACAGTCTTGTTGAGCAAACCCCTAACCTGTGTTACCTGACACTTTGGCCAGAAGGATAATGTCAGAAGTGAGTTAAATTGTGTGATACTCATTAGCATCCATCCTTAATGTGTGGAAAATCTACATATCTGGTGTGAGAGTGAAGTAGTGTACTAGAGTATTGACAGGAGACACAGTGGAGTGGGTTTTCCCTTTATAATGTGAAAATCATTTTGTCCTTGAATGTAACATTCTGTGGTCTTCACAGACCCCAAGCCTAATTCAGTAGGTCTGAGTCTTATGTCATTTCCCATGACAGGTTATCAACTAAAGAGACCAAATGCACTCTCCAGGTTGGATCAGGGAGAACCACCGAGAGCAGGGGAAGATGGAATCCTCGGTGGAGCCCATTCAGGTGGGTGAGACAACCAGCATAAGGAGGCAGGCTGTGGACTCACATGCTCATTGTCCAGCAAAGGGTCACAACTCTGTGAGGGTTTGAGGCTAGGTGAGCAGTGCCTGCATGCAACTTTCCCCCATGAGAGAACTCTTTTTGTAGGAGTTTGAAGAAAAAATACATCCCTTTATCTCTTCTGGAATTTGATCTTCATTTTATCTACATCTTGATTTTTTGTATAGTTGGCTTCTTTCTAGGTTCTCAAATCTTTCCCTTCCTCTTACTCTTTCACCTCCCTCACTGTGAAATTCTACCACCCAAGGTCTCTCTCCAAAGAGGAAACTTTGAGTTCCTTTTTGTCTTCAGGCCTCTTTCTGCCCATTGGGAATGTTGATTCCCTGTCCTGACATCTGCCCCATCTTGGAAGCTGGGCCCTCAAAGTGAACTGGTCTCCACTGTGCCTTTCTCCCAACTCTAAGGTTCTCCAAAGGTTCTCTTTTCCATTTTGTCATCTGATCCAGCCCTTCAAAGCTTTCTTCAGTCGAATCAGCTAATCTTCTAGTCACCGGTGAGGACTCTCAAATCGACATCTCCTTCATGTGATCCACAGGCTTTAGTTCTGTATCATTTACTCACCTCCACAGTGTCTCTCTGAGTTTCCAATAATTGCCAGGACCTAGAATCACCTTCCCTCCAGGAAAACCTGTGTGAGTGGGTTCTCCTTTACTCCTATGCATCTCCGTCTTGGCCATCCAGGCAGTACTTCAAATCTTCCCTACCTGCAGAGCCCCCTCCCTGCAGTGGTGTCCCATTCATGATGAATTTTTAACTAGAAAAGATATTTTAACATCCTACATATTCAGTTACAACCTATACCAGATCATAACGTTTGCTAACTTTGATTTAATTCCTCTGTATATTTGCTAATTTTTAACTTTCTTCTCATTCATCATAGATGTTACCATTGATTTCATTTCCCCAAAACTTTCATTTTTCTTCCCATTATGTTCTGATGACATTGTCCCACTTAACTCCATTACCTATCATATGACATTAATCTTCTTTCCATGATCTCCGTGCTATGGCACCTTAATCACAAAGAGATTTCTATCTTCTGTTCAACTCTCCCCAGTGTGTTCCATACGTGATCACTTTCTTGATTCGTTCCTGTATAAATTATTTTTTGACAGTCTAGTGTATGGTGGAGCGTAAGAGCAATGAGAAAAAAGCATGCAGATAGACCAGAGCTTTCATTCTAAGAACAGAAGGCAAAGAGTTAACCAAAATAAGTAAATAACATGTCTAGGGGATGAAAAAGTACTGTGATAAAAATTTAGTTGGGGCTGAGGCAAGGAAGGGAATGCCTCTTTGATGAGGTGCCTTTGAGCCAAGAGATGAGGGAAATTTGTAGGCCTTGGGTTAGGAGTGTTCCATGTGGAGAGGACAGCAAGTATAAAAGCATAAAAGCCCAAGACAGGAATGCGTTTGAGAAATATTCAGGAGTGTGTGTGGACAGAGCCGTCTGTGCTGTCAGGAACATGATAGAGATATGGCCAAAGGGGCAGTATCAGCAGGAGGTAAGGGTAAGATTCGTCAAATAATCCAGTTCAAGGAATCATGATTTTATCCTAATAAGATGAGAAAATGAGTTCTTGAGTACCAGAACAACATGAAATACTTGATGTTTTCAAAGAATCTCTTTGCCTGCTGTGTAGAAAGCAGACAGCGGGCAGGAGTGCAAGCAGGAAAGTCATGTAAAAGGCAATTGCAAAGCATGAGAGGGAATGGTTGACTGCAGCATGGGCTTATTATAGTGGGCAGGTGGGAGCTGACCTTCAAGTCAGTAAGGGCATTGACAGAAAGTGGATGAAGGTTGATGGTCACATTCTTGAGGGGACAGCTGTTGTAAGGAACATCAAAGTGGCATAACTGAATAAAAGGGACCTTGACCTCAGCTCTGTGATTCTAGCAACAGGAAGTCTATTAAAGAGCATTTGAGATGTGGATGAAGGATGTGAGTAGGCTCTCTGGGCATCGAACGTCCCAAAACAAAACTGGAAAGTTCAAAGGCTGGAGGCAGGAGTGTGTCTGAAGAACATCAGGAGACCTGTTTGGATAGAGTGCAAGACAGCAGTAAGGTCAGTGGGATAGTGTCTGGGGATTGGGGCAATAGGTCACATAAGGGCCTGTCAAGGACATTTCAAGACCTTATTTATATCCCTTAAGATATGAGAAAATGTTAGAGAGTTTGAGTAGAGAAGGCCTGTTATTATATAATTTGTGTTGAAAAGCTCACTTTGTCTATTGCTCAGAAAACAGACAGGAGCTGGAGGGGGAGGAATGGGAAAACCAGGCAGGAGGCTGCTGCGGGAGTACACAAGAGAGTGCTTGGAGAGGTGGATGGCTGTTAGTCCATTCTGGGGATATTTATTTATCACTGAGATAGATGCTGTGTGTGAGTGACAGGAACAAATCAAGGGCAACACTGAGATTTGTCATAGTTGAAGAGAAGAGTGGAGTTGCCACTTACTCTGTTGGAGGGAGGGAGGGATTTGGGTTGAGAAATCAGGAGTTCTGTTTTTGAGACTGCAAGTTAGGTGTGCTTGAAGCCCTCTGCTGTGTCATTATTCCCTGCAGTGTGGACCACCACCATGAGTACACCAGTGAGGGCTGGCTTTTTCCAAAATACAACCTGATTGCACCTCCCTCCATTACCATTGCACCTTCACACCAGTTTTCACAACCTATTTTGCTTGTCTCTGTCTTTTACCGCCTAAGTGTTTTCCCCAGTCTGCAGTGCAGGTGCCATGAACATGAAGAATATGTCTGTGTATCCCCAACACTAGCACCATTCTAGTACACAGTAATCATCAGTAAGGATTTGTGATACGAGTGAGTCTGTCTCTCTCCAATTTGAGGTGGCGCTTTAATCTGTGGCCCACTGCTCACAGTAAATTGCTTGTATTTGACAGCTTCTGCTTTTCTGCAAGGCCAATATCTAGAAAGCCGAATATATGTTTACCCATCATTGCTGTTTTTTGCAATGTATAAGGAACATTAAACATGGAGTTTTATTTATACTAATAGAGTCTTCACTAAAAATTTAGTGAGGTATTTTTAAAATTAGTTTTCTTCCAAATCAAGCTGATGGATGAATTCATTTTTCTTTTCTTTCCTAGAAATCGGGAAGGTTGATGATCATGAAAGCATGGACAATAGCTTAGAACAATGGCATAGATTTAGCACATTTAACAATACTGTTCATCAGAGTGGAACTCATTTTCTGTTAAGGAAAAATCCTGATATGCTTGACTTACATAGAAAAAATATGAAATCAGATTTAACTTCACTTAACCAGAGCAGAAGCTTTGAAATAAAAAATCCTGCTGAGCTTACTGGAGATGGGAAATCCTTTCTCTGTTATAATAGTGAAAAATTTCAGACTGAAATTCAATTCTCTGACAGCCAAAAACTCAGCACTAACTGCCAAGTCATCAAGCATCAGAAAACTCAAAAGATAGAGAAGCCGCATGTGTGCAGTGAATGTGGGAAAGCCTTCATCAAGAAGTCTTGGCTTAGTGATCATCAGATCATTCATACAGGAGAGAAACCTCATCGATGTAGTCTGTGTGGGAAAGCATTCTCCAGAAAGTTCATGCTCACTGAACACCAGAGAACTCATACAGGAGAGAAACCTTATGAATGCACTGAATGTGGCAAAGCCTTCCTCAAGAAATCACGGCTCAATATACATCAGAAAACACATACAGGAGAGAGACCATATATATGCAGTGAATGTGGAAAAGGCTTCATCCAGAAGGGAAATCTCATTGTACATCAGCGGATTCATACAGGTGAGAAACCTTATATATGCAGTGACTGTGGAAAAGGCTTCATCCAGAAGACGTGCCTCATAGCACATCAGAGATTTCACACAGGAAAGACTCCCTTTGTGTGCAGTGAGTGTGGAAAGTCCTGTTCCCAGAAATCAGGCCTCATTAAACATCAAAGAATCCACACAGGAGAGAAGCCCTTTGAATGCAGTGAATGTGGGAAAGCCTTTACCACAAAGCAGAAACTCATTGTCCATCAAAGAACTCACACGGGAGAGAGACCTTATATCTGCAGGGAGTGTGAGAAAGCTTTTGCATACATGTCTTGTCTTGTTAAACATAAGAGAATACACACGAGGGAGAAACGTGGAGATTCATTCAAGGTGGAAAATCCCCCCACAGAAAGTCTCAGTTCATCACAGACTAGTGCTGCCATGGAAGAGGAGGACTCTGTTAATACAGTGACTCTGCAGGTGCCTTCCGTGGCCCCTCAGACATCACTAAACATGAGTGGGCTCCTAACAAATAGGAATGTAGTCATAGTGGGACAGCCTGTGGCCAGGTGTGCACCCTCAGGAGGATTTGGCCAGGACAGACACCTTATGAATGCAGTGAATGTCGTTGTGCCTTCAGTGGTCAATTATGTCTTATTTTATGTCACAGAGAACCAGTAGGAAAAAACTCAGATATTTCATGTGTAATAGATTTTGAGCTAAAGTTTCCAGCTCATTCTATGGCTGAAGAGTATATATTGAGAAAAACTATAAATGCTGAGACTGGGAAAGCCTGATAGCCTCCTGTTATGTATATGCACTGATACAGGGGCATCACCCAATGTGACCCCAAACACACATAACATCAATTGCTCTGTTGGGTCAGTTAAACAAATGGAGGCAGCCTGAGTTCAGCTAAGTGGAGGAAGTGAGCAGGTGAAGTTTTAAAACATAAGGTAATTTGTATCTGGATGTTATGAATGAATGGCTAATACTGGATTGGTGAGATATAGGAATATATGATTGGTTCCGTTAGTCCAGGTCCAGGTGAAGGATTAATTGAAAACTAGGATGTCTACCATAAATGTTTAGAAGTTTATATTATATAGAGTCTTGAAACAGCCTGAGATTGAGCCAGTTTGTTTCATTTATTTGTCAAACACTCCCTGTGTACTGTCCCTGTTCAGGAGCTGAGGATACACTGGTGATCAAAACAGAAAAAACCTGTGGTCTCGAGAGGGCACTGAGGTAATCGGACTATCTTTAGTGGTACCTTTACACATCAGGTCACCTGGTAAGGGGGTGCCACTCTCTAGGTGAAATAGACACCATCTTACTACATTCTGGTTGTTATAAGACAATACCATAGCCTGGGTGAAAGTCCAAAAACAATGCTGGCAGACTCGGTGTTTATTGAGGGCCTGCTTCATGGTTCACAGAAGACAGTCATCTGTGTCCTCACATAGGGGAAGGGAATGGAGCCCTCTTGGATGTTTTTCTAAGGGCACTAATCCCATTTATGACAGCTGCACCCTCATGACCTAATCCCCTCTCAAAGACCACACTTAATACTATCACTCATTTGGGATTAGGCATCAATGTATGAATTTGGGTGGGACACAAACATCCAGTCCATAGCAGGTATCGAGTACAGTAGTTCCCCCAATCCATTCCAAGACTCACAGTGGATGCTTGAAACTATGGATATTAAACCGTATGTATAATTTTTTACCTATATATGCCAATGACAAAAGTTTATAAATGAGGCACAATAAGAGATTAACAATAAGTAATAAAAGTCATAACAATGTGCTATAGTAAAAGTCATGTGAATGTGGTCACTCCAAATCTTAGTGTCCTGTACTCATCTTGGTGTTGATGTAAGACGATGAATCGGCCCTGTGGTGAGGTGAAGTGAAGGTTGTAGGCACATTGATGTAGCCTTAGGCTATGTGGGTAAAACTGTAGTATTTCCAGAATATCTCGCCTGGCTTCAGTGTATTTGCATATCCTCAGGGGTGGAGAGAAGTTCATCTCTGATCAATGGGGAATTACCTGGGCAACCGAGGGCATGTATGAGCCTGGGAGGTTAAGGGGAGGGGCTGGCCGGCTTGCTGGCTTGTAGAGCAGAGGAGAAAGACAGCCCTGGACCACAGTTTGTAAGCAATAAACAGGTTTTAAACTTTAAAAATATTTCTCCCTTTGACTAATGTCAGCTTTTAGAGGTATTTCGCCGTGGGATTTCCTCTCCCCGGACTTACAGGCTACTGTTGACCTTCGATGATAGGTCAGAAGGATCCTCTGCTTCCAGCCTGCTGTTGATCTGTGGTAGCTGAAGCTGATGCTGGGGTTTTGTTCACGGAGCTGAAGAATGAGCTTCCCAACCACTCAAGGTAGGAGAGCCAGGGAGAGTCTTTTACTGAGAGATACAGTGAGAGGACAGAGCTCCTGGCCCATGCCAGGAGGGGACAAAAGAGCCCATAGTTGTGCGTTATCTAGGGGGTTTTATAGGCAGTTGAGGATTTTTGAGAATGTGAAAAAAGCTTAGGGGTGTGGACTTATTAAGTGGTCCTGAATATTTAGAATTAACAACACAAGCAACTTCCTGCTCTGATGATTTCTCACTGAGACACCAATGTCTAGGTCTGGGAGCTTATCAAATTAGGCCGCCTGCCCAGCCCCCAAGGTGGGCTGAGGTATGCTAAAGAGTAAAAATCTTCTTAACTTCCTGGATATTAAAATGTAATCTTATCTTTAAGGTGGGATCCTTCCTCCCTTTTATTGTGTTTATGACTGGGCCTGCATGCTAAATTAGTTGCCCAGTTTGCAAATCACCTCATCAGGTCTGAAGGAGGAAAGACAGCACACAGGCCTGGGCCTTTTAGCATGCTAAAGTGAATCTTAAGATTGCAAATGATTAGCATAATAAAAACGTGATCTGATCTCACTGAAGAATGACTCTAGAGCTTAATGTTTAACAGAAGAGTTGGTAGGGGGTTTACTTGCCTGTAGTTATATTGCTCTGACTGTAAATATCATGCCTTGCTTTTTCCGGAGGCCCTCACCCTACTCTGACTATATCCACGGTCCCTGTCTCAAAGCTATACTAGTGTACACTATTGTAGTGTATACTGTGTTAGAACTGTAGTAGCTGAAGCTGTTACGGAAAATACTTTAAAAACCTGGACTGGATCACTGACGGAAGAACCAAGCGGCACTCAGAAGTCCTGGAGTGTTGAGGGTTTATTTTACACCCGTGGGTCCAGAGGGGAGTAGTCTCCCAAGGTCTGAGCCCCGAACAAAGGCAAAAGGAGCAAGATATATATTTCTGCTTCTGTATCTGTGACATTCCTACGTACACAGCAAATGAGCAAGCAAGGGGGAGTAAGTTTAGGGAGTAAGTGCTTAGCAGAGCGGGGAGTGAAGGGGAGGGGGAAGTTAAGGGAGTTTCTGTTTTTGCTAAGAGCAGCAGAAGGGAGCCACCTGGACTAGACTGCTGTCCTTGTAAGTTTTTCCCTTTCAAAACTACTGTAAAGAGGAACTGTTGGGGGAAAGGCGTTGTGTATTTTCCTCAGTTCTTGTCCCCGCCGCAACAAAGAATTGAAGGGCGGAGACACAGTGAAGCAAAATAAAAGTTTTATTTAAAGTTACTTAGAAAGTGCAGGTGACTTCAGAGAGGAGCACCCTGAAAGGTTGGAGAGAAAAGAGTTTAAGATTAAAAGATTACACACTTAGAAAGTGTGGGCGACCTCAGAGAGAGGAGTGTGCTGAAAGATTGGGGGTTCCCCCTTTTAAGGATTTTTTCCGGAATGCGACAAAGGGCTAAGGGTGTGGACTTGTTAAGTGGTCACAAGTATCTTGATGAGACATTGTTTCTTATCAGTCCTCTAGGTAATTCTGCAAAATTAGCTTAACACAAATTTACTGTTCTGGTCCCCTCCCAGGATAGCAGCTTCCTGGTTTGGGAGCATATCAGTCAAGCTAAAGAGTGTGTTAAGAGTCTTTCTTCTTAAACTTCCTGGGTTTTTTTTTCAAAATCTCCCTGTCTTTATTATGTTGTTGATAGGTGGGCCTTTTAGCAGGCTGGAGTAAATCTTACAGTGGCACAATGGAGACATGGGCTGTGCTCCAGTACTTCTCTTTATCTGGGGAATAGTCTAACTTTCAAGGCCAAGTTGCTCTTGACCTTTTGAGCTTTGATTAACTCGTTAACTCTGAGTTTTTTCTGGATTTCTAGTTTTAACTGCTTAACTGAGTCCTTTCTAGGGGGCTTTACTGACCTTTTTGTCTTTCCACCCTGCTCATTTGTATTTTCCTGCCTAACGAGACCACTGTAATTGGTTCAAGGGTTTGTGCTAATTTGTCAGAGGGGTATATTATTTTGAGGGAGGGAAAAGGACTCCTCTTAATGGTTTTTAAGCACTTTAGGATACAAGTTACTTTTTAAATGCCCATATTTTATCTCATGTCGATTAAAAATTCCTTGATAGTTTTTTTTTTGTATTTAAATTTTAAGAGTTTTAAAATCAAAACGGTCCCTCGGTTGCACTAAAGCACATTTCAGTTGCTCAGTAGCTATATGTGACTAGTGGCTTCCTTGTTGGACAGCATAGACTATGAGCAGAATTTTGTAGCTGATTACATGGCTGAAAAGTATGTACTGAGAAAAATCTGTCATTTCCGGAAGGTTGTATTGGAGAGCACTGGTTTTACATGACTTTATATTTTACAGAACAGAAAAATTAAAAACAAATTTTGTGTTGATTTTGAACGTGAATGAATGAGCCAACGGACGAATCAAGAGTATTTGTCATTGTCATTTCCCAACTTCATAAAGCAACTTTGCCCGCTCCGTGTTTGCCTCAGGAAGCTCCAGTCTTTGAAAGTCTCATTTCCCGAAGGAGTCAAAGGAGATCAATTCCGGGGGCTTCTGTGCCCTGCCGGCTGTACGTCAGCTCCTCAACAGGGCGGCGAGCGGGGCTAAGACGTACTGCTTCCCAGGGCAACGCGGGAAACGCGCTGTCACCCGCTCTTCCAACGCCGCAGGGCCTCGGCGGCCGCCGTAAACGGAGCCTGGAGCTGAGGAGTTGGAGCAGTTCCGGAAGTAAGGCTCTTAGGCTCTCCCTGTGGTCTGGGGAGAGCCAGGTTGGTGGTGTGGTTTTTATTCTTGCAAGTTTTCTCGTCACAGCGGAAGTGTCGTTTCTCACAGGGTGACGTGTGGACGCGTAGTTTGAACCCTTGGAATTACTGCCGGGGCGGAGGTGGAGCGTGGAGGCACCGAGGGGGAGGTGTTTATGGGGAAGCAGGAGGGAATCTGGTTTGAGGTATCTGAGGGGAACCAGCCGCGTCTGTGCTTGGGGTGCCCAGGTCCCTCCGCTTGCAGGTGGTGCAGGTGGTATTTGCGACGATCGCAGGGTCTGGTTCTGGCTGGGGATTTAATGTGCAGCTCGGTGGTGGGGCTGGGGCTGGGGGAGTCGGCGCGGGGCGCCTGGTCAGGTTTTCGGATTAATAATAGCCTGTGTGATCAGTCTGATACAGAAAGGCTGAGAGGGCTGGTTCTTTGGACGCGTGGGACCCCTGACTGGTGATTGGGTTGAGGTTCCAACTTCGGCTGCTGGGACAGAGGCGAGCGGCCCAGGACAGCAATTGGAAACCATTTGTTTTTCAGCCTTTTGTTAAGGGCTTGACTAACTAGACTGAGGAACCAACCCAGCAACGCCCGTTTGTTATGTATCATCTGTGGCTGCCATTGCCCTGCAAAGAATTTTGAGTCCTTGTGACAGAGATAATTTTGGCCCTCAACGTCGAAAATGTATTTCTGTGTCTTTGTAGAAAATGTTTGCCAACTGCCCGCACTGTCCTCTTAATAGGTAACAGTGGGCACTGTTGCTTATTTGCCTAACATACAGTCACACATTTTTTTTTCTAACACTCTATTAAGTATCTATCCCTCTGGCAAGGTGCAATATAATGAGTCAAAAAATACATATTTGGTCAATCATGTGACCAAATTGATTTCCCAGGTATATATGGTCTTCCACAGTTCCTGAAAACACTGCAGAACCTTAAAGGTGCAATGGGTACCTTGTCATGTTAATGAGACACCCAAAGGCAGGGGCTCAAGGTTGAATCAGCCAGTGACCAGTGATTTGGTTAATCAGGACTATTCAGTGAAACCCTCACAAAAGTCCATTAGAGGAGCATATCACTTCTTGGATCCTGCTTCTCTGTTGTAGAGAGCTTCCATGCTTGGGGAACCAGATAGCTTTCCTGTGCCACTGAGCCAGGCCCCAAGCTCCACGGGGATAGAAGCTCTTTTATTTGGGACTTTGCCCTGTATGTATCTCTCTGTTTGACTGTGTCCTTTACTAAACTGGTAAACCTAAGTATCTTCCTGAGCTTTGTGAGCCGATCTAGCAAATTAATTGAACCTAAGGGGGAGGTCATGGGAACCTCCAATCTGTAGCCAGTTGGTCGGAAGCATAGGTAACTGCTTGCAGTTTGTGACTGGAGTCAGGGATGGGGAGCAATCTTGTAGGACTGAGCCCATAATGTGGGGAATCTGGTGCTGTCTCCAGGCAAATGTGAGAATTGAGTTATGTTCTCCAACACCCTGCTGGTATTTGAGAATTCTTTGGTTGTGTGTGGGAAAACTCCCTCCCCCAACACACACATTGGAATTGGGTCCAGAAACATGAAAAGAGTTACACTGTTACTGTTGTATATTATTGTTGTGTAGAAATAAAGACACACAAGGTGATTCATATCTCAGTTTATTAGTAAGTCCTGGTTGGTCTTAGCCGATCATGCTGGTTCCGGTTCTTACTGCTAATGACTGAATTACTACAAAATGTTCTTAGGTATCTGATGCAGTCCTAGCTGTGAAAATCTGCTGGGAGTTTCTGGGGGAGCATGATCCTTTTTAAATGTCTTTTTTGCATCTCTTTTTCCATGCTGATAACAATGAAGATAACCTTAATTGTCTGTCCTGCCTTCGAATGTTTATAACATACTTATCTCAATGCATTGGGTCAACTCTGCAATATGGAGTTGAAAAGTGGTGAGAAAGTGGACATTTTATTGTGTTGCCTACCCATAAACTTCACCTGCTATCATCTCTGGAGTTAACATGTTTCCAGGAGGGTTAATCTAGGATTTCAAATTTAATGACATAAAGATATTCATAGTAGTCTTTCAGACAAAAAAATATATATATAATTTATCTGAGTCATATCTCCCATTTATTCTTTATATTCTTTATTTGCATTTTGTCTTTTGACCCTATACATATTGTGATATGAATTTTATTGTTGTTGTTCTCTTCAGGTAACAAGCCTGTGGTGTTTTTGAACACTTCCATTTCTTTGCTAATTTAAAAGATTTGCAAGTTAATCAATGTAAAAGACATTGCCCATGTCAAGAAACACAACATTGCCAACACCCCAGTGGTGTTCTGAGAGCCTCTTTCCAATTATATTACATCCTCACACCCAAAGGTCAATACCATCTTGCCTGTATAGCAAGCACTTTCAGTATTTATAGTTTTTTAATACAAGTACTCATTCCTAACATTATTTTTTTTTAATTATATGTCATTATACGTGATGCATTTTTTAAATGTCAGGCTTCTTTTGCTCAATATTTGTGAGAATCATTCATGTTTTTCCACATAGGTGTATTTTTTCTTTTTTTCTTTTTTTGCTCTGTAATGGGTCAGGCAACTATATTATATAGATAATCCACACAGTAAACTTTTCAGAATTTGCAAGCCACAGGTCTCTTATATATGCTTGTTTTTATTTTACAGTCCTTGAAGAATATAAAAAGAATTCTTAGCTTTCAAGTTGGGCAAATACTATACTGTCTGCATAGCTATCCATTTGAGTATATGGCCATTTTTCGTACTATTTATTCAATTAGTAATGTTTGCATTTGGGGTTATCATGAATAATGCTGCTATGAAAATTCTTGTCATGTCTTCTGGTTCCAATATGCCCTTACTTTCGGAGGATTAGATGGATGTAAAATTCAGAATGAAATGGCTTCTGCGCTGGTGAGCAAATGGAGATGCAGAGAGTGCACTCCTGCAGAGGGTGTGGAGACTCCTCGCCCTTTCCCACACATCCTTTCCTGTCCATCCCTTCCATCTGCTTGTTCTTCATTATATCCTTTTATAATAAATAAATAAATATAGTAAGTAAAATGTTTCTCTAAGTTCTGTGAGCTACTCTGGCAAATAAATGAACCCAAGGAGAGGGTGGTTGGAACCTCCTGTCTGGTCAGAAACAGAGGTGACAATGTGTACTTGTGTTTGTGTCTGAAGTAGAAAAAGGGGGCAGTCTTGTAGGACTGAGCTGTTAGCCTGTGGGATCTGACCTTATCTCCGAGTAGATAGTGTCAGAATTGAGTTGAATTGTAAGACACGCAGGTGGTGTTGCAAAATTGCATTGTCATGTGTTACACACATACACACACACAATGTTTGAATAAGTATCAGAAACCTTCTTTTGGATGGTTTTTTTTTTTTACATTTCCCTCTTCTGGTAGTACTGAAAATTATGTGCTTTAAGAATATCAATAGTTTTTCATCATGACACTAGAGATGACATACAGCATGGACCCTTACTTTGTCAAATTTTTATGCTTATTAGTACTTTCACATTCTTCTCCAAGCAGCTTAGACTTCATTTTCCACCTAATTCTTTACTCTTCCTGCGTATTTTAATTCTTCATGTATTTAAAACCACCTAAGGTGTTCTTATTATTGCTGAAAAGAGTGCTTCTGATTTTCACAGTACATCGTTTTCATACTGAAGTGTGAGTAATCATGGGGTATACAGAATATTTGAAGAGGGATCTGGCTGAGCGCATGTGGTTTAAGGAAAACTGTCCCCAGACCCTCTCCTTCCCCTGGTCTGCTTGTATAAGTGATCTGCCTGTGGTTCCCCTGCTCTGGGGGGCGTGGCGCCAGGATGGATCTCATTTCCCCTTCTCCTTTCACAGTCACCCCACTTAAACTTCACCTCCACCACATTCAGAGCCTAAGGCTTTCTTGGCCAGAAGAATAAGGTCTTCTGGGGACACCAAATAAAGGGACACTCAGCAGTATTGCCGGCACTGTGTCCAGGGTGAGTGTTCAGGAGCAGTGACAGCGCCTGGGCACAGAGGGCTGTACCCCTCAAATTCAGTTTCTCCTCAACGCACAGGTCCTGAGTCCCCAGGAGCAAGAGAATCCTGTGAAGGAGGAAGAAGTGACAGGATCTGGTATCAGCATTTCTGCTGATACACTTGACGGAAGCCTGAGATTGCTGACTGGAGATTTGAGCAGATCCAGAGATCACGAAGAGCCCCCTTGCCCGCTGTTCAGAGACAGAAAAGATGATCCAGGCCCAGGTGACTTTAGGCTCATTTTATTCTTGACTGTTTCCTAGTGGACTTGTAGAGGCCTATAAAAAACCAGGTCCATTAATCTCAAAAGTACACATCCATATGTCTTCTCTGTCACATGCATGAGTGTGGTGTTTCTAGGTTAACAAGAAAACCTAACTTCTACACATTATAGAAAGTCCGAATAGGGAAGTGTGTTGATGAGTGAGTGCATAATTGCAGAATATTTTATTAGACATGTGCTTCAACAACATATGAAAATAACCCCACCAGATATCTAGCTATAGCCTATAGAGTAGATATAAGCAGAAAAACTTTTACGTTTCTTCCATCTCATTGAAAACATCACTTCATTAAACAGCACTGTGTTGTGACAGGAATCCCTGACATTTGATGATGTGGCCGTGGACTTCAGCTGGGAGGAGTGGCAGCTCCTGGCCCCAGCTCAGAAGGACCTGTACCAGGACGTGATGTCGGAGAACTACAGCAACCTGGTGTCAGTGGGTGAGGACAGCTCCCTGGGTCTTCCAGAGGGTGCTTGCCCATGCGGGGCCTTCCCTCTCTCAGCCTCTGAATGTTCTGGCCTGTCCGAGGTGCTCTGAAGGGGTAGGTTCTCAGTCCCCTCTCTGGCCCCAGAGAAATTGGCATAGTCTTCCTTCACCAGGGAGAGAAGCCTTGTCGATACATGTGACATTTTGATTTATATTAAGAAATGTATATATTTCATCTTTGTCCCTAGTTCTAGCACAGAGCTCCTAGAACTCTTGGAATTTCTTAAGCATAAGAGGGTGAACTTAAAATTGATGTCTTTTGTTTTTTCTTATAGCAAGACCCTTTCTACCACATCCAAGTTTATGTTAATGATGTGGTATTTGAAAGGCTACAAGATAATCTAAGCATGGGGGCTGGTAGTCAGGGGAACCAACCATGATGAGCAGATTAGAACTTTCAGTCCCACCCCCACCCCACCTCTGGAGAGGACACAGGGGCTGGAGCTTAAATCAGTCACCAGATGTTAAGGATTTAGTCACTGATGTGTACTTAATGAAGCCTCCATGAAAACCCAAAAGGGTGGGTTCAGAGAGCTTTCGAACCGGTAAACGGGTGGAAGTGCACGGAAAGTGAGGCACTCAGAGAGAGGGCATGGAGCTCGGTATCCCTTCCCACATCCCTTATATATGGGTATATCATTTTCATTTGGCCGTTCCTGAGTTGTCTCCTTTTATAATAAACTGGTAATCTACTAAGTAAACTGTTTTCCTGAGTTCTGTGAGTCACTCTAGCAAATTAATTTTACCTGAGAAGGGAGTCATGGGAACTTCCATTCTTATCCATGGGATCAGAAACCCAGGAAACAACCTGGACTTGCAGGCGGCATCTGAGGTTAGATGGGTGGACAGTCTTGTTGAGCAAACCCCTAACCTGTGTTACCTGACACTTTGGCCAGAAGGATAATGTCAGAAGTGAGTTAAATTGTGTGATACTCATTAGCATCCATCCTTAATGTGTGGAAAATCTACATATCTTGTGTGAGAGTGAAGTAGTGTACTAGAGTATTGACAGGAGACACAGTGGAGTGGGTTTTCCCTTTATAATGTGAAAATCATTTTGTCCTTGAATGTAACATTCTGTGGTCTTCACAGACCCCAAGCCTAATTCAGTAGGTCTGAGTCTTATGTCATTTCCCATGACAGGTTATCAACTAAAGAGACCAAATGCACTCTCCAGGTTGGATCAGGGAGAACCACCGAGAGCAGGGGAAGATGGAATCCTCGGTGGAGCCCATTCAGGTGGGTGAGACAACCAGCATAAGGAGGCAGGCTGTGGACTCACATGCTCATTGTCCAGCAAAGGGTCACAACTCTGTGAGGGTTTGAGGCTAGGTGAGCAGTGCCTGCATGCAACTTTCCCCCATGAGAGAACTCTTTTTGTAGGAGTTTGAAGAAAAAATACATCCCTTTATCTCTTCTGGAATTTGATCTTCATTTTATCTACATCTTGATTTTTTGTATAGTTGGCTTCTTTCTAGGTTCTCAAATCTTTCCCTTCCTCTTACTCTTTCACCTCCCTCACTGTGAAATTCTACCACCCAAGGTCTCTCTCCAAAGAGGAAACTTTGAGTTCCTTTTTGTCTTCAGGCCTCTTTCTGCCCATTGGGAATGTTGATTCCCTGTCCTGACATCTGCCCCATCTTGGAAGCTGGGCCCCCAAAGTGAACTGGTCTCCACTGTGCCTTTCTCCCAACTCTAAGGTTCTCCAAAGGTTCTCTTTTCCATTTTGTCATCTGATCCAGCCCTTCAAAGCTATCTTCAGTCAAATCAGCTAATCTTCTAGTCACCGGTGAGGACTCTCAAATCGACATCTCCTTCATGTGATCCACAGGCTTTAGTTCTGTATCATTTACTCACCTCCACAGTGTCTCTCTGAGTTTCCAATAATTGCCAGGACCTAGAATCACCTTCCCTCCAAGAAAACCCGTGTGAGTGGGTTCTCCTTTACTCCTATGCATCTCCGTCTTGGCCATCCAGGCAGTACTTCAAATCTTCCCTACCTGCAGAGCCCCCTCCCTGCAGTGGTGTCCCATTCATGATGAATTTTTAACTGGAAAAAATATTTTGATATCCTACATATTCAGTTACAACCTAAATCAGATCATATCTCTTGCCTACTTCAAATTAATTCCTTTGGGTATTTACTAATTCTAGTCTTTTTCCCTAGTTTATTATAGATGTTGCCATTGTGTTCACTTCCTGAGTGCTTTCATTTTTGTCCCATCATATTCTGATGATGTTAAGTCCCCGTTAACCACATTATCTGTCATATGACATAAAATTCTCCTTTCAGTGATATCTGACATATAGTTTATACTACTAACAGAAATTTCCATTTTCTTTCTAAACTACCCAGTGTGTTCCATGTATGTGATTGATTCTTGATTCATTCCTTTATATTTTTTGATAGCTTGGTGTCTGCAGCAGGGCAACAGCAATGACAGCACATCAGTGGTCTCTTGAATTAGCCAAGGACTTTCATTCTAAGAGGAGATATAAAAATCAAAATGAAAAAGAAATAATATGTGGAGGGTAAAAAGTGCTGTGACAAAATTAAGTCAGCACAATAACACAGTAAGTGCTGGGTGGTGGCTCCTTTTTAGGAATGGAAACACCTCTCTGAGGTGTAGACTGTAAGTTAGATATGCTTGAAGCCCTCCGTTGTGTCATTGTTACTCCCCCCTGTGCGGACCACCATGAATCCACCAGTGAGGGCTGGCTTTTTCCAAAATGTGACCTGATTCCACCTATCTCCATGTCCATTGCACCTTCCTACTAATTTTTACAACCTGTTCCCCTCATCTCTGACTTTGCCCTTTAAGTGGTTTCCCCAGTCGGTAGTGCATTGAATATGTTTGTATATCTCCAACATAGCCCCATTCTGGAAACAGTAATCATCAGTAAGGATTTACAGCATGAGTGAGTCTGTCCCTCTCTAGTTTGAATGAGGTGGCTCTCCCAGTGCTGGCTCACTGCTCACAGTACAGTTGCTTCTTGTTTTGTAAAGCCAATTTTTAGAAAGTAGCCAAATGTGTGTTTACTCATCATTGCTGTGTTTTGCAATGTATAAGAAGCATTAAACATGGAGTTTTATTTACACTGGTGGTAAAGTACAGTTATCTCTGACACCAAATGAGATGTGTATTTCTTCCCTTTGTATATGTATAACAGTAACAGTATCATACGTAGCGGTAGTGCAATTTCATTTGGGTACCCGGACCAATTTTCAATGTGTTTAAATATGTGGGAAGGTGTCTTCCCACACATACTTACACCAAGCAATTCTTTAACACCAGCAGAGTGTCTGGGAACTCAACTCAATTCTGATGCAATTTGCCTAGAGATAGCACCAGATTCCCAGGTTAAGGGCTCCATCCTACAAGACTGCCCTCTATCCCCCACTCCAGATGCTACTGACAAGCCTCAGGCAGTTCCCTGTGCTTATGACCTACTGGCTACAGAGTAGAGGTTTCCATGACCTCCCCTTAAGTTTGATTAATTTGCTTGAGTGGCTTACAGAACTCAGGAAAACACATGTTTACCAGTTTAATGAAGGATATTATAAAGGATACAGGTTAACAGCCACATGGATAGAGACATAGGGCAAGGTCTCAAATAAAGGAGGTTTTATCCTCTTGGAGTATGGGGCCTGGCTCAGTGGCACTTAGAGGCTATCTGGTTCCCCAAGCATAGAAGCTCTCTCTGACCAAGAAGCAGGACCCAACAGAGCAGAGCAGGCAAAGCAGAGCACAAAACAGAGCAGAGAGAGAGCAAAAAGCTCTTCTCAGAGGTTTTTATGAGTGTTTCATTGCATAGTTGTGATTGACTAAACTATTGGCCACTGGCTGATCCAGCCTACAGCCCCTGCCCTTGTTTGGGGGGGGGCCCCAAAAATCTCATTAACATGACAAAACACCCATTTTACCTTTATGACTCTGCAGTGTTTTTAAGAACCTTGGGTGAAGACCAAAATACCTGGGAGATACATATGACCAAATATATGTGTTTCTTATAACTCATTGTATCACACAGAGTCATCACTAAAAAGATACCTGGCATCAAGTTATTTTTTAAAATGTCTTTATTCCAAATCAAGGTGATGGGAGGATTCATTGTTTTCTTTCCTAGATATGTGGAAAGCTGATGATCATCTGCCAGAACACCTACAAAAAGGAAGTATGGAGAATAGCCTTGTACAGTGGCACAGACATAACTCCTTTAAAGATTTTGTTCATCAGAACAGAAGTCACTTTGAGTTAAGGCAAAGTCACGGTGTGTTTGACTTCCATGGAAAAAGTATGAAATCAAATTTAACTTTACTTAACCAGAGCAGAAGCTATGAAATAAATAATCCTGTCAAGTTTACTGGAGATGGGAAATCCTTTCTTCATGTTAACCATGAACAATTTCAGAGTGAAATTCAATTTCCTGAAAGCCAGAAACTTAGCACTCAATGTGAAGTCATCAAACGTGAGAAACCTCAAAAAATAGTGAAGACACATGTATGCACTGAATGTGGGAAAGCCTTCATCAAGAAGTCTTGGCTCACTGAACATCAGAGAACACATACAGGAGGGAAACCTCATGAATGCACTGAATGTGGAAAAGCCTTCCTCAAGAAATCACAGCTAAATATACATCAGAAAACACATACAGGAGAGAAATCATACATGTGCAGTGAATGTGGAAAAAGCTTCATCCAGAAGGGAAGTCTTATGGTACATCTGAGGATTCATACAGGTGAGAAACCTTTTTTATGCAATGAATGTGGAAAAACCTTCATCCAGAAGGGACATCTTGTGGTACATCTGAGGATTCATACAGGTGAGAAACCTTATATATGCAATGAATGTGGGAAAGGCTTCAGCCAGAAGGCATGCCTCATAGCACATCAGAGATTTCACACAGGAAAGACTCCCTTTGTGTGCATTCAATGTGGAAAATCCTATTCCCGGAAATCAGGCCTCATTAAACATCAAAGAATTCACACAGGAGATAAACCCTTTGAATGCAGTGAATGTGAGGAGGCCTTTATTGGGAGATCACAGCTAGTTATACATCAGAGAACTCATATGGGGGAGAGACCCTATGGATGCAATGAGTGTGGGAAATCATTTCGAGGGAAGTCAGTCCTCAAGAAACACCAGAAAATTCATTCAGTCAAGGTGGAGAATCCTTACTCAGAGAGTCACGGGTTATCATTGACCAGTGTTCCAGAAGAGAAAAATCTTGTTAATGTGGTGACTCTGCAAGTGCCTTCTGTTGTTGCTCAGCCATCACTAAACATGAGTGGCTTCTAGCAAGTAGGAATGTAATTAAAGTGGGACAGCCTGTGGCCAGATGAGCAGTCTCAGGAGGATTTGGCCTTGACAGACACCTAATGAATGCAGTGAGTGTGGTTGTGCCTTTAACAATCAGTTACGTCTTATATGTCTCAGAGAAGTAGGGAAAAATTCAAGAGACATTCTGTAAGGAAAAGTATTAAAGCAAAAATGTGTAGCTCATATTATGGCTGAAAAGCATATACTAAGAGAGATTGTGTAAATCCTCATTCCATTAAATATATGCATTGAAAGAGAGGCATAAACTATTAACTCTAACAGGTATAATCAGTTTCTCTATTGTTCCAGTAAAACAAATGAAGGCACCTGGAGTTCAGCTAAGTAAAGAAAATAAGTGAATTTTTACAATATATAAAATATTTTGTATCTGGAGTGTTGCTCTGATCGAAAAACCAGGAATGGGCTAATACCCGATTGGTACGATATGGGATATGTATAAATTATTTCATTTTCCCCAGGTCCAGGTGACAGGTTAATTGGAAACTGGGATGCCTACCATACACTTTTAGAAGATTGTATTATGCAGAGGGACTTAAGAAACAGCACTGGATATGTCAACTCATTTATTTACTGATTATTTGTCAGATACTTTGCACTTGGTTCTGTTCCATGAGCTGAGGATATATTGGTTATCAGAAAAGGAAAAGCCTGTGATGTGCTGAGTGCCTTGAGTTAGTCCAGTTATCTTTTAAGTGGTGATTCTACATTTCAGCTAATCCAGTGAGAGGATGTAAATACCTGTTTTATGTGAAATGGACATGAAGTAATTGGTTCAAGGGAATATGACAATTTATTATTGAATGAGTATATTATTTGGGGGGACTGGGGAAGGACTCTTAATGGTAATTAAGCACCATAGAACATAAGGTATTTTTTAAGTGCCTTCTAATCTCCACAAAATTGTACATTTTCTATTTTTAGTGGCTTTACTTAAACTTTAATGTTTTAAAAAACTGAAGACCGATAAGATGAAAATCAGTTTCTTAGCTGTACTAGCCACATTTCAAGGGCTGAACAGTCATATGTGACTAGTGACTATAGAAGTGGACAGCACAGACACTGAGCAAAATGGTGAGACAATGAGAAATCTCTATCATTTCCATTATACCAGAAAGTTATTTTGGAGAGTGCTGGTTTCTGTAATTTTATAAAAGCCCAATACATAGGAAAAAACCTAATTACATATAGATTTGGAAAGTGAGTAAATGAGCTAGTGGGCTAATCAAAGTATATTTCGTCGTTGAAGGGAAAGACAGTTGTGAAGAGCCAGTTGTTACTCCAAACTTTTTATTTAGGATCATAGAGACTTAGTAACTGATTATAAAGGGACAAAGCAAAAAAGGAAAATTATTCCTAGAATAAATAGAGGAAAAAGCAAGATGAGAACCGTAGTCTGTAGATGGTGGACAGTATAGGAAGTGGGAGGAGGTGAGATCTTTTTGGAATATCTTGGAGATGAATCCTTAAATTTGTCCACAGGCTTATTATCAAGATGAGTCTGCTATTGTAAGATTCTGGGTCCTTTGTGACCTGCTGAATTGAGACATGTGACTTCTCCTGTCTCCTTCATTCCTTCCTACTGTCCTCGGACTGTGGTGTTCCACCTTCTCCTTTTCTCTCCTTTAGTTCTTTCCTGTCATTCCATGAGGATATAATATCCAGGTTACCAACAGTGAGTCCTAATTATAGGAAGAGAAATGGAAATTTGCCATGCTGTGGCTCTCTCAGAACTTGGTTGAAATCTTGTGTCTGGGTAATTAACTCCTCCAGATATATTTTAAAACACCATCACTGCAAGGCACTGTATTACATACTGAGGATACACCAGTGAGCAAAACCGGCAAAAGAACAGCATTTATTGACTTTATAATCTACCAATGGAGACAGTAAATGGACTATAAAATATCAGGAAATGATAAATCCAATGAAAAATAAATAAACCCTAGTAATTTACAGTAATGTGTATGTAGTAATGAGGGAGATTTCCCCCTTCCCAAGGTAAGGCTTTTCTGGATAGATAGAATTTGAGCCAACATTGAAGTAATGAGGGAATCACTCAGATTTGCAACCAGAGAACGTTCCAGATGTTTCTCGTGATTACTACAGGCTTCCTGCTCAGATTCTCTGAGACCTTAAAACAATGCAAGTTATTAAGTCCTTCAGTCACCCCACACCTCCTAGACCAGAACCTCAGGCTGGAGTCCAGGACTGTACTTTTAACAACAGCCCCATGTGTACCAAATTTTGAACCTATTTGTCCTAAATCCTGGATTACTGTCCCCATCACCAGCCCTCACAGTATAATTGGATGGCTTCAGGGCAGCAGAGAATCAGTGATGAGTGCCCCACCAACCAGATCCTCTGATCCCCTCCACTTCTTGTCTGCTTAATCTTTACTGTTTTTGTTGTGAGCACTGGGAATACAAGAATTTTAGTGTCTAAGGAACTCACAGTCCATTTTGGAGGACAGTCAAGTCAGCTGACATGATGGTCTAGAAAGAAATGATAGTCCTTCCTTGTAGAGTATTTTCTCTCCTGGATGCCTTCTATACTTCCTATTCTTGGTACTATTTTATACAGTTGTGATTTCATATATAATAATTGTGTTATTGTAAGAGAGACTGGCCTGGAAAGTGTCCCAGAATGCTATGTGAAGAAATGACAGCTAAGATGATTCAGGAAAGAGCATTTATAGTCATTGATATTACCTTGTTGCTTCCTGTGTGCCAAGCACTTCAGGGAATGGAAAGTATTTGCAAATTCCTGGTAGCATGTAAGAGTACAAGTCATTGGGAAAGGACAAAATTATATAAGAATCAAGTGTAAAGCAGGGAGTAATAAAAGATAATGGAGAATGTTTGGTGTGTGCTTATGTACAACCTTAAAAGCATTATCTTAGATCTTGCTTTAGTCTCTAGTTAGTAAAACTAATTCAAGATTTTATGAAGGGTAAGATAATAAAGATGGTAGTGGTATGGAGACAAAGGAGGTAGTTGGAGAGCCACATACTTGTAGGGACCAGTAAGGTGGAAATTCAGTAGTAATTCAGATAAAGGACTACAACAGTGAGGGCCAGTAGGAATGGTTCATTAGTTATTTTTGTGACAGCATTAAGAGGGATTGGCAGCTAGTGTGAAGATGACGTGTAGGTTATGTTTTGGGTTGATCTTGAGACCTTTTCACATCAACCTCCAGTAACCTACAATCCAGATAACTCTCACATCTTCATTCTCCATTTAGTGTGTAATAGTTACTTCTGGATGAGAAACAATAAGGAAAAAGTCTGGAGGGGAGAAGGACTTCCAGTTAGCTTAGTTTTGAGGAGGTGCAGGAGTATTGGAGCAGTATGTTTGATGCTATGTTAATGTCTTTTAATTAGAATTCAGTGGATACATACTTAGCGAAGATTCTCTCCAAGTACAAACCCCAAATATAATCAAATTATAGGTCTTATATAATCCATTCGAAATCTTAAAATGCCTATGTTCATGAATTTTGCCATAAGAGAATCATATTATAAATAGTATTCTGGTGATAAATATTTCATCCCTTAAGTCATTTTTTTAAAAATACCAGTAATTTTATAATTACCTCTTAATGACTATAAGACTGTTCTGTTGAAGGGATGTGTTTAATTTACCAAACTGTTCACTGCTGATGTACATTCAGGTAATTCCCAATTAAAAAAAAAATACTAAGATTTTTGTGGTTAATATGAAAAAAGTTTTTAAACTTTTAAAAAAAGTTTAAAGATTCTTAGCATTTGAATTTCTAGATCAACTAAAATGAAAACTTGAAGTTGTATAATCTACATTGTCTTCTAAAAAGGATGTACAGAGGGGAACCCTCCTACACTCTTGGTGGGAATGTAAAGTAGTTCAACCATTGTGTAAAGCAGTATAGAGGTTCCTCAAAAAACTAAAAGTAGAAATACCATTTGACCCAGGAATTCCACTCCTAGGAATTTACCCTAAGAATGCAGGGTCCCAGTTTCAAAAAGACATATGCACCCCTATGTTAATCGCAGCACTCTTTACAATAGCCAAGAAATGGAAGCAACCTAAGTGTCCATTATTATTTAGCAATAAGAAGAAAGCAGATCCTACCATTTGCAACAACATGGATGGAGCTAGAGGGCATTATGCTCAGTGAAATAAGCCAGGTGGAGAAAGACAAGTATCAAATGATTTCACTCACCTGTGGAGCATAAGAACAAAGAAAAAACTGAAGGAACAAAACAGCAGCAGACTCACAGAACCCAAGAATGGACTAATAGTCACCAAAGGGAAAGGGACTGGGGAAGATGGGTGGGAAGGGAGGGATAAGGGGAAGAAGGGGCATTACAATTAGCAGACATAATGTAGGGAGGGGTGCACAGGGAAGGCAGTATAGCACAGAAGACAACTAGTGACTCTAGCATCTTACTACACTGATGGACAGTGACTAATGGGGTACGTGGTAGGGACTTGATAAGGGGGGAATCTAGTAACCACAATGTTGCTCATGTCATTGTATATTAATGATACCCAAAAAAATTAGTATACTCTCTACTATCGTACCTTCTTAGCCTAAAATAATAGCTGATATTTCTTGAGTGTCATGTTAATTTGGGAATGATGTCAAACAAGATAATAAAATACTTTATCATTTCATCACTGTGAAATGTCCTTTGTTTTGGGTGGCAAACCTTCATACATTTGAAGCCTCACTCCTCTCCCTTCCTGACTAGAGGAAGCCGCCTTCCAGGCCCCCTTGGGCATCAGTTTTCACAGAGCTCCTTCCCTTTAACAGATCTCTCTCCAACCTCTGGCCCACCGGCCTTATTTCATTCCCATCCTCTCTCCACATCTCCAAATCTCTCCAGGACTAAGTCTCCAGTGTTGTGCCCACGGCCCGACCACAGCCTCTCTAACGTCTTGGCTACTAACTTCATTGGGCGTCCAAAGGCCCCTGGTGGCTTTAGCCCGGATGGCCTCTCTGTCGCCACTCATTGTACTTCCGGTAGGATGGCCGCCCCCCAGGGTGCGTGCCCTACAGGCCCACGGGCGCTGCCATCTTTCCGTTTTGCCCAGAACACACAATACGGTTCATGCCACATAGGCCTCGGATAGGCTCTGGCCTCAGAGCACCCCGCACAGTGCTGCTGGCCGACAACGAGGAGGCTTTGACAGGCAAGGAAGTGCCCAAGAGCGACTGATTACTCAGCATACTGAACCGCAGCCATTGTCAGGGGCCCCCAAGGCCCGGATCGCCCAGGGGGCGTGGCCACTTACGTCATAGAGCCCGGCCAGGCCACCAGCGCATTCGAGGCCACGGTGCGGGCTCCCAGCCAGACCCGGAGCGTCCCTAGCGACCGCTCGAGAGGCGCCTTCGGCGCAGCGCCCCGGAGTGGGAGTCGTTTTGGAAGTGAGTACAGCCTTTGGTAGCCCCAGTGGAGCTTTGCGAAGCCCAGCTTAGCTGGGTCCGGGCCTGCGGGGGTGCGGGGCCTGTGAGGCCCGTGAGGGGCCGCTCTGGGGAGTTCTTTCGGTTCCGTCCCTGGGGGAGTCCTGGCTTTAGTAATCGGCCCTTTGGCGGTCAGTGTTGTTAAAAGCGTGTGGAGAGATGAACGGCCGACAACCCGACCGTCAAGGTTTGTCGGGGTGAGTGAGTCGGCGTGTGGCCCAGCGATGAACTGCAGTGGTAGGTGTGTGGCAGAGAACGCCGTGCCTACTCCAGGTTCGCCGTTCCCTGTGGGGCTTAGACGTGAAGAGGCCTGAGGCGGGGCGCGTCGACGAATGAGGGCTTCTGCTTCTGAATTCAGGCTTATGTTGGAGTCAGTTTTGTTTGTTGTTTGGTGAGAAGGGAGGCCAGCTAGTGGATGTCTGCGGAGAGGCTGGAGGCTGGAGCTTTGGAGACCGGGGTCGCTGCAGTGTAGGTAGGTTGAGGTTGAGTCTTAAGTGTTGACTACTGGGAGCCGACTTTACCCATTCATTCAGCTGATCCAAATCCAGTACCTTCCTCCAACTCCTTACTTACCTGAAAATCTAATTTAAAACTCTTGTCTTGCCACCTAAACACTCTTGTCATTATCTCTCTAACAGAGTAGTTAGATGTGATCTAGTGATGTGTTATAAAAGATGTGTTTTCTTCTTGCCTCCAAGTTTACGGTTTACTTGGATCTTTCCTTTCGGGACCATTGTACACAAGTAAAAACATCACCATTACCCTAAACCTGTGTGTGTGTTTAATTTTGTGCTACCTTCACATTTGGAATGCTCTGTATACCATTTGATTTTATCACTTAACTTCTAATTATAAACATTTTCCCAGTCTAAAATGATTACAGACTTTCTTAATAGCATTACATCAGGCGGGTGAACCAGTGGCAAAGTTACTAGAGTCGCATTAAATGTATGCATTGATTAGAATAGGCTTGATTTATATATTTATACTTTTCTGGAACACATTATAATTCTCTGCTTTTCCACGTTCTCCAGCCACCACCAACATTTATTGTGCCTTTTTCCATGCATCTCAGACATTTCTGATTATTCTTATTCCTAGGTAGTTTATAATTCTTTGCAATTATATGTATTTTTTTTAATTACCTTCTCAGTTTTGTACTGCAGAAAAGTAATTTAATTGCTTAGTATTACTGAGAGTCAAAGTCTCAATGGATTCCTTTACATTTTCTAGTTGAGCAGTTTTATTAATCACAAATAATTTCAGTGTTATGAAGAAGCCTGTCCTTTTAATAGTGGTTTTTTCCTTAGCTGCTGTGGAGAAAATGGAACTTTCTGACCAGAATTCCTGCCTGGTCTTAATAGTGCCCATTGTGTATATAATAAGGCTGATTGCACATTTATGGGATGTTTAACCACAACAGAGCTGCTGGTCATCATGGGAGTACCTGCCCAGGGTAGGGCTAGTGAGGAAACACCTATTCTCTGCTCTGCCTGTGTTCCTCTTACAGTAGTTGGTCAGGTGTCCCCCAATCACCAGAGACCCACCCACAGAGTTGATCCCAGAGCACGGGAGCAGGGAATTGGGTGGCCTGGGAGAGTGAGGAGAGTGCCATGGAGTCCCCATGCTCCTGGAGAATTAAGCCTGAACACGGGAGCAGGGAGCGAGGAGAGACTGAGACCTGCTGCCTAGAGGATTAAGCTCGTGCTGGGGAACAGAACTTGTAGTTGACCTGGGGAGCGCATTTAAGCCGGCTGCATGTACTGAGCTGCCTGTGACCACCGTGAGAATAAACGTGGTAACCTCCTTTCTCACCAGCTTTTTTGCCTTTGCCTTTATATTCGGTTTCAGCGAATGCATAGAGAACTTGCCCCAGTCAGGGAACCCCTTCCTCTGGAGCTAAAGCTGCATACCTTGAACTAATCTTTCCAAAGGAGTTCGTGAAATTAACTAATGTATCTAAAAGCATATATGAAGGGGAGGCATTTGCTAGACTAGTATTGCTGCCAGCAATCTGGACCAGCAAAGTAGCTGAACCTAATATCCCTTCCACAAGTGGAAAAGTCTGGGTAGAGATAAATGACAAATAGAGGGAAGGAGAAATTATAGTTGAGGGTAAAGGGATGAATAAATGGATTATGCAATGAAATAAATCCAACATTTTATTAATACCTCAAGAGAGGCTCAGAGCAAGAGAATAATATTCCTTAGCAAAAGCATGCCAGATGCCCTGAAGGGTGAAGCACTATGTTTGCCATGACCACCTGTGCTTTGGAACCTGACAAGGTTGAATGACAGCCTGCAAACTGGAGTTACATTGCTCTGGGAGAAACTCTGGTCGTAAGATATGTTGACAAACTGGATCAATATAAAAATGTTTGTGATGACTTTATAGGACAAATGAGTTGTCTGTTTAAATCTGTCCCCACCCCACACTGGCTTCTCCAAATGTTAGGCCTATTTGTCTTGGTACTATTGTTCTATCTATTGTATAAATGCTATACCAGATGTAAGTGCTAAGGCAGGCATGATGATTTTGCTGAAAGGAATCTGTGCTTGAAGACCAGGGGGTGGACTGCAATATAATGAATCATAAGAAATACATATCTGATCATACGACCAAATATATATATTTTCCAGGTATATTTGGTCTTCATCCACAGTTCCTGAAAACACTGCAGTCTTAAAGGTGAAATAGGAATTTGTCATGTTAATAAGAAACACCCAAGGGCAGGGACTGGCAGTTGAATCAGCCAATAGCCAGTAATTTAGTCAATCATGACTATGCAATGAAGCCCTCACAAAAACCCCTGAGAAGAGATTATTGCTCTCTTGGACCCTGCTTCTCTGTCAGAGAGACCTATGCTTGGGGAACCAGAATGTTTCCACCTGTCACGGAGCCAGGCCCTAAGCTCCATGAAGATAGAGGCTCCTTTATTTGGGACCTTGCCCTATACATCTCTTCATCTGGCTGTTAACGTGTATGCTTTCTTAAACTGGTAAATGTGTTTTCCTGAGTTCTGTGAGCCACTGTATCAAATTAATCAAACCTAAGGGGGAGGTCATGGGAACCTCCAGTCTGTAGCTGGTAGGTCAGAAGCACAGGCTTGCGACCAGCTTCTGGAATGCAGGTTGATGAGGGCAGTCTTGTAAGACTGAGACCTTCCCCTGGGGAATCTGGTGCTGTCTACAGGCAGATAGTGTTAGAATTGAGTTGAGTTCTCAGATGCCCTGCTGGTGTTTGAGAACTGGTTGGGGTGTGTGTGGGAGGACCGTGTTGCTTTCTCCATAAACTTCCCATCATGGTTGTTTGTTTCTGCAAGTCCAGCAAGAGAGAATCACACTGCAGTCTAAGACATCATCTTAGATAATGTAACATGCTTACAGGAGTGAGATCACTTCACCTCTCGTGTATTCTGCTAGCTAGAAGTGAGTCACAGATCCCATCCACACTCAAGAGGAGTAATTTATTCCATCTTCTGGAGATTAGAATATGGGTATCTTTGGGGCAACTGGCGGGGATTGGGGGGGATGATTCTGCCTATCCCAGCATGTATAGCAACATTGACAAGGTGTGTGGCCCAAGGGAATATATCATTTAAAGTGAATTTGTTTTCAAGTCCTTGGGGTCACGTGAAGTAAAGGGAAGGAAGTTCAAGAACCAGGAGAGCATCATTTGTGGGGACACTATTAATTTGACACATGAGATCTATGACCAGAATTGGAGTGACAATCTAGAAGAGTAAAAAGAATGATCCCAGTAACTGGCCATTTTCTAAGAACAGAAGAAAATGGCCAAGGACCAGGTGAGTTTTACATATTTATTTATTTCCCCCTTTCTTTCCTGCTGTATTTGTGGATACTTATAAAATTTATTTGATCAATGGGAAAAATATACATTGATAAAAGCCTGAATCTGAAGAAAAGTAAATAACCATAATGTCACTATCAAGGCAAACTTGGAAATAAGTACAGGTCATAGAATCTGCTCAGAATTTAAAAAATCAGAATAGTAGTAAAATGGTTTATTTAGGCTGAGCTACCAGATTATATCCAATATTTTTGGCAGCCAGTTCCAGCAAGAGATACACAAAATATTACATGATCTACACTATTTTTACAGAGAGAGTAGATCATTTCCTCAGATAAGTAAATATTTCCTGACACTGAAGTTTTAATAAATTATTGATGGCCCTTCCTACACTGGACAGCGGCCTCAAGAGCAGCTTTCTGGTGTATGTAAGAAGGTTCCTGTGGCTGTTTCTTTTTCCTGCTTGCACGCGCGTACGTGTGTGTGTTGCACACACATTTATACTTTCATACTGGTGCGAAACAGATACATAAAATGAATTTTTATAAATTTATATACACCTATATAACTACCACACAGGCCAAGATAAACCATTTATTGAACCTATAAATGAGTAATACACAAACCATTTGTGAAATACACAGAAACAATATAGAAATAAACAGAGCAAAAAAGAAGAAATTTGCTATTTCAAACTCATCACTTAGGAGAGAAAGTAATTCTTAATGGTTTACTCTGTTTTTATTTACATTTATATGCACATGTATATACATATACATTTTATATATATGTGTGTATATATGTATACAAACACACACACACATACACTCTGAAAATATTTTTCCATTACCAAGATCATAATAAACATATCACTGCTTGGTTTATTCCTATAGCAACCTGCCCTGGAGAACATTCCATTGGGTATACATGGATCTACTTCATTGCATGTAGGGATTGTGTGATATTTCCTAGCATGGATATGCCTTAATTTATGATAAAAGTACATTCTAATGGTTTAAATTTCTTTTTTCTATTATGAACAATGAAGCCATACCATTTCTTTAAAATACATCTTTCTGAATATGTGTGAAGGTTTTTAAGTTAGATTCCTAAAAGTGAAATCTGAGTCAAATGATACCTGGACTTAAATTTGTTACAGTCACTACATAATTGCCTTTCTAAAAGTCTTCAACACTCCATCCAATTTAAGAAAGTCCCTGTTTTTCCTACGTCCTTGCCATTATTTAATATATTGGTGTCTTGCAAATGAGTTTCAGCCCCAGACAAGTTTGCTATAGATTCACTGTGACCAAAGAAATTTACAGCAAAGGGTTCTTGGGGTGAAAAGGTTATACCCAACTTTATTTCCAGGTGGCAGGTCAGTCACTAAAATCCCGTTCACTCAGAGCGAGTCTGTGTTACCACTGCTGCTTCGGATGCAGCAAGCCGGTCTCTACCTCTGGGCCCCCCGCACAGCTGTCCTCTGGGCCTCTCTGCGCAGTCGTCCCACACAGCCATGCTCTGGGCCTCTCTGCGCAGTCATCCCGCACAGCCGTCCTCTGGGCCTCTGTCCTCGGCACTGCAACCACTCCACCCTCTGCTCCGCTCTCTTCTACCTGCAGCCTTGCAGCCTTGCAGCCTTGCCACCATGTCCCACAGAGAGCACTGGGTGGAGCTCTTTATATTAACACAATAATGGCTTATTGCCTAAAGGTGTGGAAGCGGTAGCATAGCAACAGGCCAGTTACATTTAAGTTCAGTGAGGATCCTGGCCATAGGAACCCCACGTTACCCACACTCCACCCCCCCAGGATTCTCGCCTTACAATCTACACGCTTTCCATCTTCCGCAATGGTCCCTGTGCGAGAAAGCTGGAGCACTGTAACCAGATTCCACAACAGCAGCAGAGGATAACAACAACTCAGAGATAATAAAAATTAAGATACAGGTAACAAAAATTATAATAATCCTCAAGCCAGAGGATTCAGCTAGGTTCAAAGCCCCATGCACATCAAGTCCAAAGCATGTCCATTCGAGCCATCATGTGGTCTCCGGTTCCCCCCTGGTCCCTCAGGGCAGATACCTTGTCCCCCAATCACCTTCCTGTGTGGGCTCAAGTGAGGTTGACTCGCTTTCCAGCAGGAAGTCTTGCAAACATACAGGCCGGACTCGTGGCCCTGTCTCTGATCTCTGCCTCTGGTCTTAATGGCTGGAACTGCTGCTCTGGTTTCAGCTGTTGCCATAGCTCTAGTAAGATCCTATTTGACTTCCCATCTAATTTCCTTCCATATGCTCCTGCCCATATTAAATCAACCCACATCTGGGTCCTCGTAACCTTCCTGGGGCCCTGTAAATTCTTCTTGTGAGCAACAGGTCTTACTTCTTTCCAAATTCTCATGTCTTCAGCCTCTCCTAAGTCTGCTACTGTACGTATCACCTCGCTTGTGGGATGCCCTAAGTGAGGGGAAAGAATGGCCACTAGAGACCCAAAGAGGGATGTAGGAGCCGTTTGAAGTACAATATTCCTCATCCCAGTAGTGAAAATCTCTTCATCTGGGCCATAATTCTCTGGACTATAGATGGCATTTCTCATGCCTAGCTCTCATAACACCTGTTGGAGCTCAGCATACATCTGCCATCTAACAGGAGAGGATGGTAGATCACTCGGATTGGGCCACACAGCACAAAGTGCCGCCATAAGCCAATTGAGGAGGGAGTGACTCCCTGGGGTCTGATGTGCATTTTGTAATCGCTGCCTCAAGGCAGGCTGCACTGTCAGGGAAGACAGCTTTCCCATCTCTGACCCCGACAGAACAATTCCATCCACTCCTAAGTCCCACAGACACAGGAGCCAAGCTGGTATTGACTCCCAGGGCTTCTGCCTAAACCAGGAGCCCAAATCCTCCAGCTCAGCCTGAGTATAGGGGCGGAGCATAGAGAGTGCTCCACGACCTGGGGAGGGGGCTGCTCCTCTCCTTGGGGAACTTTCAGCTGCTGGGTCTTTATTTTCTTTACAACCACGGGGTGTGCTTTCAATACAGGAGGCGCCAGTGCCTCTGGCATCACCCTTTCATCTTTCCCCAGCTCCTCCGTTTCTGGGGCTGATGGCACCTTTCTCTCCCCTCCCCCGAGTGCCTCCTCTGCTACAACCTTTACCTTTTCTACTGTGCCTCGCAGCAATGCTACCTCAGTCTTCAGAAGGTCTCTTACCTTCAGCTCAATGCTTCCCAGCTGACGTTCTCAGACCACGTCCGCCTGTGCTTCCCTCAGGAGTTTGTCTTTTTCCTTAATGGCCTCTTCCTCCTTCAGAACACCTGGCAGCACTGCCGTCTCGTCTCCAATGGCTCCTTGCTGCCGGTGCTCCCTTGCTGCCTCCTCTCGCATCAAAGTCGTCTCCTTCCTCAGGGAATCCACAGAAGTTTGCAGCTCACGTTCTCGTGCCGTCTCTCGCATCAATGTTATTTCCCTCCTCAGGGAATCCACAGAAGTTTGCAGCTTGCGTTCTAGTGTCACTGTTTCTTGGGTCTCTTCTGTAGACCTTTTTAATACTGTGGGAAGCAGCCAACCCACACAGTCCCTGCTGCTTCATGGGCACTCTGCTTCTCAAAGGATCTACTTACTATACGAAGGGCCACCTCTGCAGCATCAGATGTCAACTCCACGTGCCTCCAGTCCTGGGGTGGGGCCCAATCTTCTAGAAGGCAAGCCACCTCAGACCACATGCACATTGGGGGACAATCCGCTGTCTCCCCACTTACAGGGGCAGCCGGCTGAAGCACCCCTCCCATAAGGGCAGCCTGTCTTTTTCCTTGGTCAACAGTGAACGTTGCTGACTTTGCCAATTGTCTTGCAAATGAGTTTCAGCTCCAGGCAAGTTCGCTATAGATTCACTGTGACCAAAGAAATTTACAGCAAAGGGTTCTTGGGGTGAAAAGGTTATACCCAACTTTATTTCCAGGTGGCAGGTCAGTCACTAAAATCCCGTTCACTCAGAGCGAGTCTGTGTTACCACTGCTGCTTTGGATGCAGCAAGCCGGTCTCTGCCTCTGGGCCCCTCTGTCTGCACAGCCGGCCCACACAGCCATCCCGCACAGCCGTCCTCTAGGCCTCTCTGCGCAGTCGTCCCGCACAGCCGTCCCCTGGGCCTCTGTCCTCGGTGCTGCCACCACACCAGCCTCCTCTCCACTCTCTTCTCCCTGCAGCCTGCAGCTGTGCCACCATGTCCCACACAGAGCACTGGGCCGAGCTCTTTATATTAACACAATAATGGCTTATTCCCTAAAGGTGTGGTAGCGGTAGCATGACAACAGGCCAGTTACATCATCAAGTGGTTTAAGTTCAGTGAGGATCCTGGCCATAGGAACCCCAGTTTACCCACAATTGGCTTTTAAATCTTACAGATATGAAAGATAAAAGCTATCAGTTTTGAAGGTTGTAGAGTGTCATGTTTGAACTGTATGGCCATATTTCCTCATTCATATTTTGCCCTGGCCCATAGTTACCTACGTGATCTTCTATTTAATCCTGCTGTGGTAATACTATCAACTCTTTTGATAAAAGAATTCTTTGTTGTCCTTTTAGTGGACACTGTGGGTATCCTGTGCATCACAGGGTGTCTAGCAGTGTCTGTGGTCGCTACACATTAGATATCAGTAGCACCTCCCACCAGCTGTGACAATCAAAAAGGTTTGCAGACATTGCCTTATGTCAAACCATCCCTGTTTGACAGTCCCTGGTATGCATATATAAGTACAGACAGATTTAAAATATATCTTAGAATAGTGTCTGTCACTTAATAAGTGCTCTCAGAATTAGTTTTACTACTTTTAATTAGTAAGTCGGGAGAGAGGAAATCCCAGGGCAAAATACCTTTAAAATCGAAATCAGTCAAAGGGAAAAATAAAGTTTAAAACCCATTCCTTGCTTACACACTGCAGTCCGGGCCCTTCTCTCTTTCCTACTCCCGCAGAAACAAAACCAACCCCTCCCCCTCACCTGTCAGGGACAGATAAGCCCTCGAGTTGACTAGGTAATTTCTCGCCACCCAAGAGAAATTATGCAAATACACTAAAGCCATACCTCTCTCCACCCCTGAATGCCTATTGATATGCATTTGCACTAAAGTCAGGCAAGATATTCTGGAAATACTACAATTTTACCAACACTATTATTTTCAGATGCATTATTACTGGTGATGTTGAACATACTTTAATGTATTTATTAACTATTTGCACTTACTGAATTACCTAATCAAATTCTTTGTGCTGATTTGTTTTTTCCAGTCTCGAAAAATATATATAGGTTTCAGGGATATTAATCCTTTGTATATTTTAATTATTTTTTATTTTGCTATTATTAATATACAATTACATGAGCAATATTATAGTTACTAGACTCCCTTATTATCAAGTCCCCACCACATACCCCATTACAGGCACCGTCCATCAGTGTAGTAAGATGCTATAAAATCACTACTTGTCTTCTCTGTTATTCTGCCTTCCTCATATGCCCGCCCCCCACCCGCCCTGCGACATTATGTGTGCTAATTGTAATATTCCTTTTTCCCCCTTATCCGTCCCTTCCCACACATCTTCCCCAGTTCCTTTCCCTTTGGTAACTGTTGGTCCATTCTTGGGTTCTGTGAGTCTGCTGCTGTTTTGTTCCTTCAGTTTTTTCTTTGTTCTTGTATTCCACAGATGAGTGAAATCATTTGATACTTGTCTTTCTCCACCTGGCTTATTTCACTAAGCATAATACCCTCTAGCCCTATCCATGTTGTTGCAAATGGTAGGCTTTATTTTCTTCTCATGCTTGAATAATATTCCATTATATGTACCACATCATCTTTATCCATTCATCTACTGATGGACACTTAGGTTGCTTCCATTTCTTGGCTATTGTAAATAGTGCTGCGATAAACATAGGGGTGCATATGTCTTTTTCAAACTGGGCTGCTGCATTCTTAGGGTAAATTCCTAGGAGTGGAATTCCTGGGTCAAATGGTATTTCTATTTTGAGTTTTTTAAGGAACCTCCATACTGCTTTCCACAATGGTTGAACTAATTTACATTCCCACCAGCAGTGTAGGAGGGTTCCCCTTTCTCCACATCCTCGCCAACATTTGTTGTTGTTTGTGTTTTGGATGTTGGCCATCCTCACTGGTTTGAGGTGATATCTCATTGTGGTTTTAATCTGCATTTCTCTGATGATTAGCGATGTGGAGCATCTTTTCATGTGCCTGTTGGCCATCTGAATTTCTTCTTTGGAGAAGTGCCTATTCATGTCCTCTGCCCATTTCTTAATTGGATTATTTGCTTTTTGTTTGTTGAGGTGCGTGAGTTCTTTATATATTTTGGATGTCAACCCTTTATCAGATATGTCATTTATGAATATATTCTCCCATACTGTAGGATGTCTTTTTGTTCTACTGATGGTGTCCTTTGCTGTACAGAGGCTTTTCAGCTTGATATAGTCCCACTTGTTCATTTTTGCTTTTGCTTCTTTTCCCCAGGGAGATATGTTCATGAAGAAGGTGCTCATGTTTATATCCAAGAGATTTTTGCCTATGTTTTTTTCTAAGAGTTTTATGGTTTCTGACTTACATTGAGGTCTTTGATCCATTTTAAGTTTAGTTTTCTATATGGGGTTAGACAACAATCCAGTTTCATTCTCTTACATGTAGCTGTCCAGTTTTGCCAACACCAGCTGTTAAAGAGGCTGTCATTTCCCCATTGTATATCCATGGTTCTTTTATTGTATATTAATTGACCATATATGCTTGGGTTTATATATGGGCTCTCTAGTCTGTTCCATTGGTCTATGGGTCTGTTCTTGGGCCAGTACCAAATTGTCTTGATTACTGTAGCTTTGTAGTAGAGCTTGAAGTCTGGGAGGATAATTCCCCCTGTTTTATTCTTCCTTCTCAGGATTAATTTGGCTATTCGGGGTCTTTTGTGGGTCCATTTGAATTTTAGAACTATTTGCTCTAGTTCATTGAAGAATGCCGTTGGTATTTTGATAGGGATTGCATTGAATCTATAGATTGCTTTAGGCAGGATGGCCATTTTGCCAATATTAATTCTTCCTATCCATGAGCACTGGATGTGTTTCCATTTATTGGTATCTTCTTTAATTTCTCTCATGAGTGTCTTGTAGTTTTCAGAGTATAAGTCTTTACTTCCTTCATTAGGTTTATTCCTAGGTATTTTATTCTTTTGGATGCAATTGCGAATGGAATTGTTTTCCTGATTTCTCTTTCTGCTCGTTCACCATTAGTGTATAGAAATGCAACAGATTTCTGTGTATTAATTTTGTACCCCACAACTTTACTGAATTCAGATATTAGATCTAGTAGTTTTGGAGTGGATTCTTTAGGGGGTTTTTATGTACAATATCATGTCATCGGCAAACGGACAATTTGACTTCTTCCTTACCAATCTGGATGCCTTTTATTTCTTTGTGTTGTCGGATTGCCATGGCGAGGACCTTTAGAACTGTGTTGAATAAAAGTAGGGAGAGTGGGCATTCTTGTCTTGTTCCCAATCTTAAAGAAAAAGCTTTCAGCTTCTCACTGTTAAGTATAATGTCGGTTGTGGGTTTGTCATATATGGCCTTTATTATGTTGAGGTACTTGCCCTCTATACTCATTTTGTCGAGAGTTTTTATCATGAATGGATGTTGAATTTTGTCAAATGCTTTCTCAGCATCCATGGAGATGATCATGTGGTTTTTGTCCTTCTTTTTGTTGATGTAGTGGATGATGTTGATGGGTTTTCGAATGTTGTACCATCCTTGCATCCCTAGGATGAATCCCACTTGATCATGATGGATGACCTTTTTGATGTATTTTTGAATTCGGTTTGCTGATATTTTGTTGAGTATTTTTGCATCTGTGTTCATCAGGGATAATGGTGTGTAATTTTCTTTTTTTGTGGTATCTTTGCCTGGTTTTGATATTAAAGTGATGGCCTCGTAGAATGAGTTTGGGAGTATTCCCTCCTCTCCTTGTTTTTGGAAAACTTTAAGGAAGATGGGTATTTGGTCTTCACTAAATGTTTGATAAAATTCAGCTGTGAAATCATCTGGTACAGGAGTTTTGTTCTTTCGTAGTTTTTTGATTACCAATTCAATTTCTTTGCTGGTGATTGGTCTATTCAGATTTTCTGTTTCTTCCTGGATCGGCCTTGGAAAGTTGTATTTTTCTAGAAAGTTGTCCATTTCTTCTAGCTTATCCAGTTTGTTAGCCTATAATTTTTCATAATATACTCTAAGTCTTTGTATTTCTGTGGTATCCATCATGATTTTTCCTTTCTCATTTCTGATTCTGTTTATGTGTTTAGACTTTTTTTCTTGATAAGTCTGGCTATGGGTTTATCTATTTTATTTTTTTTCTCTAAGAACCAGCTTCTGCTTTCATTGATTCTTTCTATTGTTTTATTCTTCTCAATTTTATTTATTTCTGCTTTAATCTTTATTATGTCCCTCCTTCTACTGACTTCGGGCCTCATTTGTTCTTCCTTTTCTAGTTTCATTAATTGTGAGTTTAGACTGCTCATTTGGGTTTGTTCTTATTTCCTGATGTAGGCCTGTATTGCAATATATTTCCTTCTTAGCACGGCTTTCGCTGTGTCCCACAGATTTTGCAGTGCTGAATTATTGTTGTCATTTTTCTCCATATATTGCTTGATCTCTGTTTTTATTAATTTACTGAGGCTCTTTTTGTGGCCTAATATATGATCTGTTCTTGATAATGTTCCATGTGCACTTGAGAAGAATGTGTATCCTATTGCTTTTGGATAGAGTGTTCTGTAGATGTCCATTAGGTCCATCTGTTCTAATACATTGTTCAGTGCCTCTGTCTCTTTATTTAATTTCTGTATGGTTGATCTGTCCTTTGGAGTGAGTAGTGCTGTTGAAGTCTACCAAAATGAATGCATTGCATTCTATTTCCCCCTTTAATGCTGTTACTATTTGTTTCACATATGTAAGTGATTGTGTGTTTGGTGCATAGATGTTTATAATAGTTATATCCTCTTGTTGGACTGACCCCTTTATCATATGTAATGTCCTTCTTTGTCTCTTGTGACTTTCTTTGTTTTGAAATCTTTTTTGTGTGATACAAGTGCTGCAACTCCTGCTTTTTTCTCCCTATTAGTTGAATGAAATATCTTTTTCCATCCCTTTACTTTCAGTCTGTGTATGTCTTTGGGTTTGAAGTGAGTCTCTTGTAGGCAGCATATGGATGGGTCTTATTTTTTTATCCATTCAGTGACTCTGTGTCTTTTGATTGGTGCATTCAGACCATTTACATTTAGGGTGATTATCAATAGGTATGTACTTACTGCCATTGCAGGCTTTTGATTTGTGGTTACCAAAGGTTCAAGGGTGATTCCCTTACTATCTAACAATCTAATTTAATTCACTTCGTATACTATTACAAACACAACCTAAAGATTTTTTTCCCCTCCTTTTTCTTCCTCCTCCATTCTTTGTATGTTATGAATCATATTCTGTACTCTTTGTCTATCCCTTGGGTGACATCTATTTATTCTTAGGAATACTTCCATCTATAGGAGTCCCTCCAAAATGCACTGTAGAGGTGGTTTGTGGGAGGTAAATTCTCTCAGCTTTTGCTTATCAGAAAATTGTTTAATCCCTCCTTCAAATTTAAATGGTAACCTTTTTGGGTAGAGTATTCTTGGTTCGAGGCCCTTCTGCTTCATTGCATTAAATATATCATGCCACTCCCTTCTGGCCTGTAAGGTTTCTGTTGAGAATCTGATGATAGCCTGATGGATTTTCCTTTCTATGTGAGCTTTTTTTCTCTCTCTAGCTGCTTTTCAAAGTCTGTCTTTAGCTTTCATCTTTGCCATTTTAATTATTTTTTTTGTCATTGTTGTTATTGTTTTATTAAGATATTATTGATATACACTCTTATGAAGGTTTCACATGAAAAACAATGTGGTTACTACATTCACAAACATTGTCAAGCCCCCACCCATTCCCCAATGCAATCACTGTCCATCAGTGTCGTAAGATGCCACAGATTCACTGTTTGCCTTCTCTGTGCTACACTGTTTTCCCTGTGATCCCCCACACCATATGTACTAAACATAATACCCCACAATCCCCTTCTCCCACCCTTCCCACGCGCCCTCCCACACCCCTCCCCTTTGGTAACCACTAGTTTCTTCTTGGAGTCTCTGAGTCTGCTACTATTTTGTTCCTTCAGTTTTGCTTCATTGTTATACTCCAAAGAAGAGGGAAATCATTTGGCACTTGTCTTTCTCTGCCTGGCTTATTTCACTGAGCATAATATCCTTCATCTCCATCCATGTTGTTCCAAATGGCAGGATTTGTTTCCTTCTTATGGCTGAATAGTATTCCATTGTGTATATGTACCACCTCTTCTTTATCTATTCATCTACTGATGGACACTTAGGTTGGTTCCATATCTTGGCTATTGTAAAAAGTGCTGCGATAAACATATGGGTGCATATGTCTTTTCGAATCTGAGAGGTTGTATTATTTGGGTAGATTCCAAGGAGTGGGATTCCCGGGTCAAATGGTATTTGTATTTTTAGTTTTTTGAGGAACCTCCATATTGCTTTCCACAATGGTTGAACTAGCTAACATTCCCACCAGCAGTGTAGGAGTGTTCCCCTTTCTCTACATACCAGCATTTGTTGTTCTTAGTATTTTTATTCATAGAGATTCTTTTTTCTCTCTGTGCCTCAACTTCTTTGTATTCCTCTTCTCTAATTTCTATTCCATTTACCATCTCTTCTACTACATCTCATCTGCTTTTAAATCCCTCCATTTTATGTTTTATTTCAGATATGGAATTTCTTAGTCATTGAATCTCCATCTTAATTTCATTCCTGAGTTCTTGATTATTTTTCTGTACCTCCATAAGCATATTTATGATTTTTATTTTGAACTCTCTTTCAGGAAGATCTGTGAGTTCCATTTCATGTGGCACTTTTTCTAGGGTTTGTGAGATTTTGGTCTGTACCATATTCTTTGACATTTCATATTTCTGTATGGTGCCCTCTATTGCTCAAAAACTCCAGTCTCTCGAGATGCTCAGCCCCTAGAGTGAGGTTGGGGGTCGTAGGGGAGCAGAGCTGGTGCCTGGGGGGAGGAAAGATCTGTTTCCTGACTCCCGTCTGCCCTGCCTGTCTCCAGTATCACAGCCAGTGGGCTGAGCACACAGGTGTAAGCCTCTGTGCTTGGTGTCTGTAGCTGTTGTAGGTGAGGCCTCTCTCTGGTTGGCCTGACGCCAGAGCAGTGACTGCCGGTTTGCTAGCCAGTGCTGTCATGCCAGGAGGAAGGCTCAGCAGGCTGCATATCACAGTGGGGCCTCCGAGCTGAGTAGCCAGTCAGGGGGGTGGAGCACCTGAAGCCCCCCAATGTTCCAAATCTGCTGGGGAGAGCATGCTCAGTCAACCTCGTCCCCCATCCCTTCTCCCGCACAGAAACCTCCGTGCAAACCCTGCTCAGCAGCCCTCTCGCTGCTAGGAAGCCTCTCAGACCGCATGCCTTTCCCTTTTCTTAGAGCAGCCGGGTGTGGATCCCGTCCTCCACAAACGGCCGGAATCTGTCTCTCAAGCACTCTTACTGTCCCAGTTCCCCATCCTTCAGAGCACCACACAATGTAGATTTCTGCTCGCAAAACAGATCTCCAGGGCTAGGTGTTCAGCAGTCCCAGGCTTCCACCCTCACCCTACTCCGTTTCTTTTCCTCCCGCCAGTGAGCTGGGGTGGGATCGGGTCCCGCCGGATCAAGGCTTTCTTACGTTACCCTGTTTTGTGAGTTCCACTCTGTTTGTGAGGTCTGTATGCAGTGTGGTGCAGCCTTCTTTCCTGTTGCTGTTTTAGGGTTAGTTGCATTAACTATATTTTCACACTATCTGTGGTTTTGAGAGCAGTTCTCTATCTCACCTCTCACACTGCCATCCTGAATCTTCAGGGATATTAATCTTTGTTTTTTGTAAGACATTTTCTAGGTGGTTATTATTAGTGTGCTCATAAGCTATTTATTTCGGCATGTTCTTCTTATTTCTGGGCAGAAAATACTTACCAAGAAAGACCACATTTCTGAGACATAAAACAAATCTCAATAAATATAAAGGGATTCAGACCTGCTAACTGGCTATTTGCTTTCTACTTGTCAAAACTATTCTTTGTTTACTGCTTTCTCTTTTCTGGCTTCTTTTGTATTAATTGATATTTTTATTTTCTTTTATCTTCGTTGTTGGCTTACTGGCTATACATGTTAGTTTTCTCTTGTGGTTGATTTTATAGTTAACTTATCATGGTCTACAAGTAATATGCTACTTCATTCATAATATAAGAACTTTACAAAAGTGTGCTTCAATTTTGTCTCTGTCTATATTTTATAGACATATATATATGGCTATATATCAACATATATGATTTTCATGTTACTTCATATTTTAGAATCCAACAGTACATTATTTATTTATTTATTTATTTATTTAGGTATCATTAATCTACAATTACATGTGCAGCATTATAGTTACTAGACTCCCCATATCATCAAGTCCCCCCCATATACCCCATTACAGTCACTGTCCATCAGTGTAGTGAGATGCTATAAAATCACTACTTGTCTTCTCTGAGTTGTACAGCCCTCCCCGTGCCCCCACAACATTACGTCTGCTAATCGTAATGCCCCCTTTTCCCCCTTATTCCTCCCTTCCCACCCATCTTCCCCAGTTTCTTTCCCTTTGGTAACTTAGTCCATTCTTGGGTTCTGTGAGTCTGTTGCTGTTTTGTTCCTTCAGTTCTTTTTCTTTGTTCTTATACTCCACATATGAGTGAAATCATTTGATACTTGTCTTTTTCCACCTGGCTTATTTCACTGAGCATAATACCTTCTAGCTCCATCCATGTTGTTACAAATGGTAGGATTTGTTTTCTTCTTATGGCTGAATAATATTCCATTGTGTATATGTACCACATCTTCTTTATCCATTCATCTACTGATGGACACTTAGATTGCTTCCATTTCTTGGCTATTGTAAATAGCGCTGCAATAAACATAGGGGTACATATGTCTTTTTCAAATTGGGCTGCTGCATTCTTAGGGTAAATTCCCAGGAGTGGGATTCCTGGGTCAAATGGTATTTCTATTTTCAGTTTTTTGAGGAAACTCCATACTGCTTTCCACAATGGTTGAACAAATTTGCATTCCCACCAGCAGTGTAGGAGGGTTCCCCTTTCTCCACATCATCGCCAACATTTGTTGTTGTTTCTGTTTGGATGTTGGCCATCCTAACTGGTGTGAGGTGATATCTCATTGTGGTTTTAATTTGCATTTCTCTGATGATTAGCAATGTGGAGCATCTTTTCATGTGCCTGTTGGCCATCTGAATTTCTTCTTTAGAGAAGTGTCTATTCATGTCCTCTGCCAATTTCTTAATTGGATTATTTGCTTTTTGTTTGTTGAGGTGCATGAGTTCTGTATATATTTTGGATGTCAGCCCCTTATCAGATGTCATTTATGAATATATTCTCCCATACTGTAGGATGTCTTTTTGTTCTACTGATGGTGTCCTTTGCTGTACAGAAGCTTTTCAGCTTCATATAGTCCCACTTGTTCATTTTTGCTTTTGTTTCCCTTGCCCGGGGAGGTATGTTCATGAAGATGTTGCTCATGTTTATGTCCTGGAGATTTTTGCCTATTTTTTTTCTAAGAGTTCATGACTTACATTGAGGTCTTTGATCCATTTTGAGTTTACTTTTGTGTATGGGGTTAGACAGTAGTCCAGTTTCATTCTCTTAAATGTAGCTGTCCAGTTTTGCCAACACCAGCTGTTGAGGAGGCTGTCATTTCCCCATTGTATATCCATGGCTCCTTTATCATATATTAATTGACTGTATATATTTGGGTGAATGTCTGGTCTCTCTATTCTGTTCCACTGGTCTGTGGGTCTGTTCTTGTGCAGGTACCAAATTGTCTTGATTACTGTGGCTTTGTAGTAGATCTTGAAGTTGGAAGCGTAATTCCCTCTGTTTTATTCTTCCTTCTCAGGATTGCTTTGGCTATTCAGGGTCTTTTGTGTTTCCACATGAGTTTTAGAATTATTTGTTTCAGTTCATTGAAGAATGCTGTTGGTATTTTGATAGGGGTTGCATTGAATCTGTAGCTTGCTTTAGGTACTCTAGCCGTTTTGACAGTATTTATACTTCCAAGCCAAGAGCATGGGATGACTTTCCATTTGTTAGTGTCCTCTTTAATTTCTCTTAGGAGTGTCTTGTAGTTTTCAGGGTATAGGTCTTTCACTTCCTTCGTTAGGTTTATTCCTAGGTATTTTATTCTTTTTGATACAGTTGTGAATGGATTGTTTTCCTGATTTCTCTTTCTGTTATTTCTTCGTTAGTGTATGGGAAAGCAACCGATTTTTGTGTGTTAATTTTGTATCCTGCAACTTTGCTGAATTCAGATATTAGTTCTAGTAGTTTTGGAGTGGAGTCTTTAGGATTTTTTATGTACAATATCATGTCATCTGCAAATAGTGACAGTTTGACTTGTTCTTTACCAATCTGGATGCCTTGTATTTCTTTGTCTGATTGCTGTGGCTAGTACCTCCAGTACTGTGTTGAATAACAGTGGGAAGAGTGGGAATCCCTGTCTTTTTCCTGATCTTAGATGAAAAGCTTTCAGCTTCTCGCTGTTAAGTATGATGTTGGCTGTGGGTTTGTCATATATGGCCTTTATTATGTTGAGGTACTTGCCCTCTATACCCATTTTTTGAGAGTTTTTATCATGAATGGATGTTGAATTTTGTCAAATTCTTTTTCAGCATCTATGGAGATGATCATGTGGTTTTTCTTCTTTTTGTTATGTGGTGGATGATGTAAATTTGCACTTAATGTTTCTTCCATCTGATAGCAAAATTATTGCAAAGAGCCTGTCAAAAAAATAGTTTAAAAAATTTACTCCATCATATGATTGTGAAGGAATTATTTTCCTAAAATTGGAGGTCATCATATAGTGGTCCTTGGAAATTCAGATAAGCTTAAAAATATGGAAAGATGTCATAAGCACATTTCATCTACAAATATTTTTCATCTGCTCAGAAATTTTGTTACTTTAGGACCAAGCTATGATAAATGTGAACTGAAGTCTAGATTTGGTGAGCCAAAATAAAAACTATGCATTGAAGAATTTTATAAGTTAAATAGATGTGAGAAATCATTTCTTAATACTAGATATGAAAAATATTACACTGGAATTTAATTCAGTAAATATGGAAACACCATTAGCACTAATTCACATCATGTTATATATCAAAGTGAGAAAGGAAAGAAATATCATGAATGTGTCAAATTTGGTAAAACCTTCATCAGAAAGTCTCTGCTCACTGAGATCAGAGAACTCATACAGGAGAGAAATCCCGTGAATGTACTCAGTGTGGGAAAGGCTTTATGAGAAAGTCTCTGCTCACTGATCATTAGAGAACTCAAACAGGAAAAAGCCCCATGGATGCAGTATATGTGGGAAAATTTTCTCCAGGAAGTTTTAGCTTACTGCACATAAGAGAAGTCATACAGGAGAGAAAACATATCAATGCCTCAAACGTGGTACAGCCTTCTGAAGGCAAGCAGGGCTCACTGTATATCAGCTAACTGGAAGAGGAATAAAACCCTATGGATGCAGTGAGTGTGCGAAAGCTTTCTCTAGGAAGTCTCAGCTCATTGTCCATCAGAAAACTCATACAGGAGAGAAACCCTATAAATTCAGCGAATGTGGAAAAGCCTTCATCCAGAAGGGCAATCTGCTTATACATCAGTGAACTCATACTGGAGAGAAGTCCTATGGATGCAGTGAATGTGGTAAATCCTTCAATCATAAGTCATGTGTTATTGCACATCAGGTATTTCACCCTGGAAATGCACCCTATATATGCAATGCATGTGGGAAATCCTGCTTTCAGAAGTCAAGTCTCTTTAGACATCAAAGAACTCATACAGGAGAGAAACCCTATGAATGCAGTGAATGTGGGAAAGGTTACTCAACCAAGTCAATACTTAGTAGACATCAGAGAATCCATACCAGAGAGAGATCCTATGGATGCAGCAATTGTGAGAAAGGCTTCTCCCACAAGTCATGCCTCATTAAACATGAGAGAACTCATATAAGAAAGACATGCGTAGATTCTGTCAAGGTGGAAAATCATTCCTTTGGGAATCACAGTTCATTATGTACTCCAGTTACCATACTGGAGAAAAATTATATTAAAAGAATGACTGTGGAAATGCCTTCTCTGGCAATCCAGCCATCATCAAACATCAGTGGGTTCCTAGCTGATAGGAATGTAGTCTTTGTGGGACAGCGTGTTACCAGATGTGCACCCTCAGGGATACCAGAGAATTGTACATGAGAGAGACCCAGTCAATGCAATAAATGTGGTAGTTCCTTCAGTTACCAATTATGTCTTCTTTTATGTCACAGGAAACATAGGGATAATTTGATACACTCAGTGTAGAAAAGCCTTGATCAGAGCTTTAGCTTGTTTGATAGTTGAAAACTTTTTAGAGAACCCTATGAATGAAGTGATAATGGAAAGATATACCTCATTAAATATCAATGGCTCTTAGTAGGTTGAATTGTAGTGAGCTTGACTTCAAAATCATCAATACATTCACATAGGAAGGCAGTTGGCTCAGGTCTCTAAGATTACTCAAAGTTGATTATTCTTTAAAATGATTCAAGGGGATTACGCTCCCCAATTTCAAGGTCTACTACAAAGCCACAGTGCTCAGGACAATTTTGTACTGACACAAGAACAGACCCATAGACCAATGGAACAGACTGGAGAGCCCAGATATAAATCCAGGCATATATGGTCAATTAATATATGATAAAAGAGCCATGGACATACAATGGGGAAATGACAGCCTCTTGAACAACTGGTGTTGGCAAAACTGGACAGCTATATGCAAGAGAATGAAACTGGATTATTGTCTAACCCCATACACAAAAGTAAACTCGAAATGGATCAAAGACCTGAATGTAAGTCATGAAACCATAAAACTCTTAGAAGAAAACATAGGCAAAAATCTCTTGAATATAAACATGAGCAACTTTTTTTCTGAATGCATCTCCTTGAGCAAGGGAAACAAGCAAAAATGAATACATGGGACTACATCAAACTTAAAAGCTTCTGTACAGCAAAGGACACCATCAACAGAACAAAAAGGCATCCTACAATATGGGAGAATATATTTGTAAATGAAATATCCGACAAGGGGTTAACATCCAAAATATATAAAGAACTCACATGCCTCAACACCCAAAAAGCATATAGCTCTTTAAAAAATGGGCAGAGTATATGAAGAGACAATTCTCCAAAGAAGAAATTCAAATGGCCAACAGACACATGAAAAGATGTTCCACATCACTAATTATCAGGGAAATGCAAATAAAAACCACAATGAGATATCACCTCACACAAGTTAGGATGGCCTGTATCGAAAAGACTAAGAACAACAAATGCTGGCGAGGATGCAGAGAAAGGGGAACCCTCCTACACTGGTGGTGGTAATGTAAGCTAATTCAGCCTCTGTGGAAAGCAATATGGGGGTTCCTCAAAAAACTATAAATAGAAATACCATTTGACCTGGGAATTACACTCTTAGGAATTTACCCAAAGAATTCATTTCTCAGATTCAAAAAGATATATGCACCCCTATATTTATTGTAGCACTATTTACAATAACTAAGATATGGAAGCAATCTAAGTATCCATCAGTAGATGAATGGATAAAGAAGATGTGGCACATATACACAATGGAATACTATTCAGCCATAATAAATAAACAACTTCTACAATTTGCAGCAACATGGATGGAGCTGGAGGATATTATGCTCTGTGAAATAACCCAGGCAGAGAAGGACAAGTATCAATTGTTTTCCCTCATTTGTGGAGTATAACAACAAAGCAAAACTGAAGAAACAAAACAGCAACAGACTCACAGACTCCAAGAAGGGACTAGTGGTTACCAAAGGGGAGGGGTAGGGGAAGGCGGGTGGGGAAGGAGGGAGAAGGGGATTCAGGTGTATCATGATTGGCACACATGGGTGTGCTACAGGGTAGCACAGAGAAGGCAAATAGTGACTCTGTGGCATCTTACTACACTACTGATGGGCAGTGACTGCAGTGGGGTATGGGGGGACATGATAATGGGTGAATGTAGTAACCACATTGTTTTTTCATGTGAAACCTTCATAAGAGTGTATATCAATAAACCTTAATAAAAAAACTCATAAAAATTAAAAAAAGAAAAGAAGAATAGCCACATGACAGGAAAGACTAAATCTAATGTTATACTGTATCCTCTTTTCTACAACCTTCCTCAATTCCCAGATGTAGGGAATTAAAATCAGTTCATAAATTTTCAAAAATAAAATAAAATGATTCAAAACTCAAAAGCTGCTATACATATGTTACAGTGTATTATAATGAAGAGATGAAGAGATTAAAATTAGCAAATGTGAAAAGTCATCACAAAAAAGTTAATGATTACATTGTTGATTTTAGGTTTTTGTTGGTTTTGGTTGGCTCATTATTTTTCATTAGAAATGAAGATGTCAAGAAGCTTTTAAAGTTCATGAAATAAGCAAATGTCAAAGGTGCATAGGGCAGAATCCAGAAGAAACCAGGCACATATTTCAATTGTCCTCTTTCAGTGGAGTTATATGGATATTGCTTAACTTCCAGCAATGATGTGACAATATGTATAGAATATTTCCAACCAGAGAAACTCACCTGAGTCTTAAGGTTTTTGTTGGGGGTTAGTTAAATAGGCATGGAGTAGCTACATGACTGACCTTAACTTCTCACATGCCAGGTCCCAGATATCAAACTGATAGAGCATGGCCCAGAGCCTCAGGCAGATAACATGCTCACAAAAATTCACATTGTTAACATGAACTATATGGCATGGCCCAAAGCCCAGGTATGCACACACACTCTTATCAGGCAGTATGTTTCGAGGGCTTAGACTTTCCTTCCTAGGTACCAGCCAAGGGTCAGTTCTTTCTTTGGAATGTGCAGGTTTTGAACTTCTCTAACCAGCCAAATCAACGCTTCATTGCAACAGCATGAACAGAACAAGGTTTTCAGTGACAGTCTTCTCTTATGTCAAAAATAAGAAATTTCAGTGTACACACTAAGTTTGAAGAACCCTTGGAAAAATGTTAGAGATCTGACAAAGCAGATAAGCCCATGATTGCAATGGGTATTTGGCAACTTGTCAGAGGTTTACCTTCATTTTTCATCATATAACACCCCTAATATATATTTTGAGATTAGAATGTCTTAAACTCTTTCTCATTGCTATGTGAATGACTCTGTAACTCATTTGAAGAAGATAGTTTATACACAGTGTCACATTGTATACATATTTTATCTAAATCTTCCATCACCTTTGCTGTATTATTTTAGAAGCAAGTTCATAGGCCAGCCCACACTCAAGGGAAAAGTTTTACAAGAGGGCATGGATACCAGGAGTTGGCTATCATTGAGGACTTTTCTAGAGTCAGCCTGCCAGTATATGTTTTTCAAGAAAAAAAAGATACATTGCTTAGTGTTGCCATGGCTTCCTGTTTCAACAGTGTCTGGACAGAACCTGGTGCTTGCCCCCCCAAACCTCATCTGGCCATGTAGAGCCAGCCCTCTGTCATCTCCTCACAGCACCTTTGGATCCCAAAGCTCCTGCCACTGCTCCAGTGCTGTACAGCTGCTGCTGCCTGCTGCGATTACCATATCTCCCTCTTTGGTGCACCAGCATCACAACTAGGCCTTGGAGGCCAGTCAACTGCCAGATAAACCTATTGTCTGTCATGTGTTACTACCTGTATGGCAATGATGTGGTTTTGAAGAACTTTGCCAAATATTTTCTTCTCCAATCTCATGAGGAGATGGAATATGGTGAGAAACTGATGAAGATGCAGAACTAACTAAGATAGATGACTTGTCCTTTGAGATATCCAGAAACTAGAGCATGATGACTTGTAGAGTGAGCTAAATGCAATGGAGTGTGTTTCTCAATTAGAAAAAGGTGTGTCTCAGTCACCACTGGAGCTGCACGAAGTGCCTGCTGACAAAACAACCCCCATTTGTGTAACTTAGTTGAGACTCATTACCCAAGTGAGCATGAGAAATACATCAAAGAATTGGGTGACTACATAACCAACTTGTGCAAGATGAGGTTCCCTGAGTCTTGCCTGGCAGAGTATCTGACGAGCATACTTGTGGACGTGGTGAGAGCTAAGCATTAGGCTGGCTGCCCAATAGACATGCGGGTGGCTACCTTGGTCACTATGGCATGCATGCATTTTGGTTTTATCTTTTCCTTTTAAGTTGACTAAAAAATCTATTTAAGCTTTTTTCATTCATACCATTTTTTTCAAATGTGGTAAACTGCCCCTTGCCCTGCAAAAAAAAAAAAAAAGGTGGAAGCACAAAGATCCCAGGTTTTACTAAGATACTATTACCATTGAGAATATCCAAACTTGTGGGAAAAGGGCTCTGGTGAGAAGAAAATCTCACAAATGTCACTAATTTTTTTAAATATAGAAGTGGTTTACCTTGAAGTCATTGCTCCCCAGTCATTCATATGAAACTTTGTGCTGGCTTGAAGAGGACAAAGGCTGACTGATGGAAGTTCCTCTGGAACCTGGAGGAGGAACACCCATGGAACTTTTCCTCCAGTCTCTGAGGACAGCACATAGCTGGCTGATGCTAGAACCCCTGAGGGTCTGTGCTGAAAATGATTCTCAGAATGTGGACAAAAAGTGAAAACTGCAACCAAGTGTTTCATCCGCAGCAAGAAGAGAGGGCAAACAGCAAGTCCCATTCTGTTTTTCTTCTGCCTGTGAATTCTATCTAGTGACCCATGTTGGCACAACTTAACATGAACGCAGCTGGCAAAAGAGAATTTGGTTTTCAATAACAGTTGGAGCATCAAATGGGAGACAGGAAGAATAAGGTTGAAACATGAGAGACAAGAGCTAAGTAAAAAGTCAGCACAACATTCTTCAATTTTAGGTAGTTGTGCATGCCCCATCCCCAAATTTACAAATCTAACAGTCCACTTATAGATGAGTACAGAATGAAAAGATATTTGTGAATAAGATTACTTAAGCTCCTTTAATATTTGCTGTGTATAGAAAACCTGTTAGTAAAGTTAGTAGTAATTTTTTTTTTTTGGTTCTTTACGAACTTTGATGTGACATGTAACACAAACCTCAGTATGATTTATGCCCCTAGAATCTATTACTTTTCTGTATGTTCCTATGGAGTATAATCTCATGTTATTTTAGGACGGATATACAGCCTAAAATCATGTGAGGAAGTGGTGTTGCAGATCACTGGGGAAAGGGAAGATACTTTCATAAGGCTGCAAGGATTATTGATTATATTAATAAAGAAAAAGATGAAATTACTTGTCTACTTCATTGTATATGGTCCATTGTCGATAGATCAAAAACCTAAATTTGGAAGGGAAAACATCACCATTTGGAGGGTATATTTGGGTTCTGATTATTTCAAAAGCCTTCTTCCTACTGGCTTCCAACCATGAGACCATCATATTCCCAGTAATTGAGTCGTGGAAGTGCCCACAAGGACCTTTCCATCACTGTCCTCTGCAGATCATTGTTCACTGCCTCCCAAAGGAACTACCAGTTCTACAGTTTGAGGGGACCCCACCTACTGACCTTCCATCCCATTGATTCCTCAAACCTTCCCATTCATAACCTACAGCCAGCTGCCCTGATTGATAAATATACCAGTAATTTCAGTCCTCAGGCCAGTCTTCTCATTGGCGAGCTGGAGGTAAATGTAGATAAGATGCACACTAATTCAGTGGGTTGGGGTGAGACCTGGTGGTAATGGCGGGATGGTACAGAGTGCCGGAGCCTGCCGGCAGGAGTTGAACAGTACCTGAATGGGGGGCGAGGGTTTGTATATACAAAGATCACAGGAGGGCAGTCTGTTGGTGCAGAAAGCCAAAATGCTTTATTTCTCTTTGGTATATATGCAGTCTTGTTATGAAACTATCCAAAGTATATTCGCATTACAACAAAGACACTACCTTATCATACAGAGAGTTGTTTTCTTAATCAAGTTCCCTGTTCCCAGGACCAAGGAACGGTTACTCATCCCAGACATTCATGTCTCAAAACAACTTGTACAGGACAAAAGTTGCAGGATAAACAAGTTCTCTCTACAATATGGAGGAAGTTCACAACATGGCTTCACTTATGTCAAGCAGTAACCAAACACGGCTCCCCACATCTAAAATGGCTGCTAAACTTAAGATGGTTGTGCTTCTGCTCTCATGGCTCTCCACATCGGAGGGAGTGGTCAACACAAGAGGGCACCTGACTGCATTTTGAAGAAAAGGTAGGAGCACCATGAGAAGGTGCTTCCTAGCGTAGGGCTCCACTCTCAGTGGCTGAGGAAATTAAATCAGCTTTTTATGTGAAACTGCCCACAGGCAGGCAGGAGAGAAGTGCCCGTTTTCATTTCTGACTCATTGTGTGACTTAGGTGGGTCCCTTACCCCTCTGACATTTGCTTTCATAAGCTGTGTAAACAACTGGAATAAGCGTGTCTTACGGTGCTTGTTAGTTTGATATGTGGAAGTCATAAAATGGAACATAGAACAAATTTATCCCTCCATTTCCAGTCCACTTCTTTGGGCCTCTTATGCTGGTATTTCATGATACATTTGGCCAGGAAGCCATGTGTCCACCACAGGCCTGCCCCCAACATTGACTGGGTCCTTCCCATGGTCCCGGGGGCATTCCTCTTACTCATCTTTCATGGCCCAAACAAATAGATTCCCAAAAATATATTCAGGATGGAGTCTAGGTAAGCCAGAGTTTTTAAAGTGGGCTTGTTCCACTTGCCGCTTAGAGAACACGTAAATGAGTAATTATGTAATGCTATTTCTTAAAACTTTTACAATACTAGACGTAGAGAAGGCAGTGCATATCATGTATGGCAGAAATGATCACGTGTTCCTGGTCATCTTTTCTTCACCTTATATGAAGCAAGCAGCCAGAGGAAGAAGTACAGAGCAACTTCTGGAAGGGTCCCAAGCACAGGAGCTTCTGTTCCTGTGGTTAGGTGGGTGTGTTCACTAACTCCAGTGCTCTCTGAACCCCATTGTTCAGGAATTTTTTACGGAGATTTCATTACATGGGTATCATTGATTAAATACCAGTGATGATTATAAACTCAAACTTCCAGCCTGGTGGCCAAGGGGTGGGGCTGAAAGTACAGCCCTCTAATCACATGGGTGGTACTAGCAACCAGCTCCCATCCTGAAGCTGTCTGGGAGTCCCCCAAGAGTCACCTCATTAGCATAAACTCAGGTGTGGTTACAAGAGTCTTGTTATGTGAATAACAAAAGATGCTCCTTTCACCTCTGTCACTCAAATTCAAGGGGTTTTAGAAGCTTTGTCAGGAAGCAAAGACAAAGACCAAATCTCTATTACTGTGTCATGCCTTCCATGACATGGGTTTGTTTCTGTAGATTCCTTTTTGGTTTGTGTGTGTATTTTAGTCCCCTAAGATCTAGAATATATTCACTGTTGTATTTCTTCAACCTGGGATCCTACACTTGTTAAACATGTTACCACAGGATGACATTTCTAAAAATGTTTTATTATCTAGAGCATGATTGAGTTAGGAGTCTCCAAGACCACCTTGTCTTGCAAATGAGTTTTAGCTCCAGGAAGTTCGCTATAGATTCACTGTGACTAAAGAAATTTACAGCAAAGGGTTCTTGGGGTAAAAAGGTTATACCCAACTTATTTCCAGGTGGCAGGTCAGTCACTAAAATCTCATTCACTCAGAGCGAGTCTGTGTTATCACCGCTGCTTCGGATGCAGCAAGCCCGTCTCTACCTCTGGACCTCTCTGCACAGCCGTCCCGCACACACGTCCTCTGGGCCTCTCTGCACAGCCGTCCCGCACACACGTCCTCTGGGCCTCTCTATAGAGCCGTCCTGCACAACCATCCTCCAGGCCTCTGTCCTCGGCGCTGCCCCTGAAAGACTAGCGGAGTGGATCCTTACTCGAGACCTGGGATAGGCGGTGACCCGAATACTCGCAGGAGACCGGTCTTGATGCAAACAGCAAGAGGTTTATTGATTCATACCAGCGCGCTGGGGTCGAGACTCATAACCCATGCAGGGGCAGAGGAGTTCGACCCTGAGCAGAAATCACAGGAGGCTTTAAAGGAAAAGAAACCACAACCAGGGGGTCTGCTGATGATTTGATACCACAACCAGGGTGTCTGCTGATGATTTGATACCACAACCAGGGGGTCTGCTGATGATTCGATAGTAAAAGTATTTCAATTAGGGCCCCACAGGGCTTCAGCTTTTATCTTTACTGCCCATCACATAAAAAGTTTGGGAAAAGTACCTGTTTTGCAAGCTATTGTGTTCAGGCCGGTTTTTTTTCTTTTCTTTTATGACTCAGGCCAAGGGCCAGGGCCTGCTTAAAATTTTCCTATTCTTTCAGGTAGTTTCAGGGAAACTGAAACTCAGGCCTTCTGATTTCAGAGGCTTCCTGAGGCCTGTCATGGCGTTAGTTTGGTCCTTTCACCACCACTCCAGCCTCCTCTCCGCTCTCCTACAGCCTTGCAGCCCCGCCACCCAGTCTCCGGCCGAGCACTGGGCGGAACTCCTTACATTAACACAATAATGGCGTATTGCCTAAAGGTATGGAAGCCGTAGCATAGCAACAGGCCGGTTACATTTAAGTTCAGTGAGGATCCTGGCCATAGGAACCCCACTTTACCCACACACCTTCAAGCTTGATGATACATAAAAGGAATCCCAGAACTCATAAGTAATGTTACTACTTATTGTAATGAAAGGATACAGATTAGAATCAGCAAAGGGAAAAGAGGCATGGGGCAAACTCCACAAGAAACCAGGCGTAAGTTTCCAGGGGACCCTCCCAGTGGAGTCACATGGAGATGTGCTTAATTCTTCCCTGAAACAATGTAATACTGTATGTGAAGTGTTGCCAACCAAGGAGTTCACTTAAGCCTTGGTACAGGGTTGTACTGGTGTCTTTCATATATAGCTATGCGCCAGAGCAAAAATGCATTCACCATAAACCACATTGTTAGGGTAAACTTATGTAGGCACATGAGTTTAGATGGCCCAATGCCTCCGATATAAAAACCCTGTTATCCAGCAAAATATTTCTAGGGCTCAGAGCCTATCTCCCAGGAGCCAGCCAAGGGCCAGTCCTTCTTTAGAATTTGCAGGGTTTGAGCAACCCATTTTTGCTGATCTAACCCTTTCCTGCATGTCATACTGGATGGTTTCATTGCTCTGTTTTTTCTAGATGTCTGGCAATTTGCTGAGCATGCAGAGCAGCACCAGGACGAGCAAGATAAACTGAGCTCTAGGGAAAGGCGCCATGAGCATGATTTGGAAAAATATTTTGTGTAAGCATAAAGCTTGGTTCTTAAGACAAATTTGATTCCCATAGGAAAAGGTTGAAACCCAATCCATACTTAAATTTATTTTTTAAAATAGATACTATTCAAGAAAGAAGATTGAGGAATTTAATGAACATGTTCTTCATGCTAAGCATGAAAAAAGTCAACTGAGAATTAAATACTGTGAATGTAATGAATAGAAAAAATCTTCATCAATCATGGCTCATTATACATCATAGAACGTACCCAGGAGAGAAACCTTAAGAGTGCAGTGAATATGAGAATCCAGGTTTCAATAAACATCAAAAACTTCACACAGCAGAACCTTTTGGATGTAATAAACTTGGGAAAGTGTTCTCCCAGAAATCTTATCTCCTTTTACACCAGAAATGTCATATAGGTTTGAAGCCCTATGAATGCAATCAATGTGGGAAAACCTTCACTCTGAAGTTATATCTCATTATCAGTGAAGTCACTTTGGGGTGAAACCCTTCAAAAGCAGCAAGTGTGGGAAAGCCTTCTCCTAGAAAGCTTACCTCACTAGACATCAGATATTTCACACAGCTGAGAAACCTTATGAATGCAGAGATTGTGGAAAATCTGTTGCTGAGAAATAACCTAAAGTGAACTCACCTTGGGAGAGACTCTGTAAATGCAATGAATGTGGGAAAATCTTCACCCAGAAGTCATACCTCATCAGGATCAGAGAATTCACACAGGTGAGGAGCCCCATGAATGCAGCAAATGTCGCAGAGCCTTAAGTGAGGAATGATTCATCATTAAACATCAGAGATGCATACTGGGAAAGGCCTGTGGATACAGGGAATGCAGGAAATCCTTCTTTCACTCCTCAGATGTCATAAACACCAGAGAATTCACACAGGAGAAAAAACTTAATTGCAGTGAATGTGGAAAAGCCCAGTAAGAAATAATACCTGGTAATATGTCAGAGGACATATACTGGTGATAAACCCTTTAGGTGCAGTGGAAAAGCCTTCAGTTAGAAATCAATCCTACTTAACCACCAGAGAATTCACACAGGCAAGAAACCCCATGGATGCAGTGAATGTGGGTGAATAAAGTGAAAGCTTTTATCAGGAAATCACAACTTACTATACATTAGAGAACTCATACAGGAGAGAAACCTTATGAATGCAGTGACTACACGGAAAGCCTTCAGCCATAGATTTAACCTCATTACACATCAGGAAATTCATCTTGGGGTGAAATTTTACAAATGCAATGAATGTGGAAAAGAGTATTTTCAAAAGGTCTCTTTATATACCAGAGAGTTCACACAGGAGAGGAATCCTTTGGGTGCCAGCAATGTGGAAAACATTTGCTCTGAAGGTGTGTCTCATTACTCATCAGAAAATTCACTTTGGAGGAAAAAGCCTCTGAATCCAATTAGTCTGGAAGTGCCATTTCTAGTGAATGATTAATAAAAAATATGTTTTAGAATTAATATCTATGAATTTACTGAATGTGGGAATTCCATCACCAAGAACACCAACTTCCCTGAATTTGAGGCTTCACATCTGAGGAGAAACCTTATAATTCATCTGGAAAAAATGTGTTAAGAAATTAGGAAAGTCATGTTATAGATTCAGCACATTACTTCTGAAAGATTAGATAAAACATTATGCTACAAAGGGTAGGCATGTTTATGGAAGATTATTATGCTTTAAAAATGTTATAAATGTGTAATTAGTCCTGCAGTTTTATGTGGTTTTCTTGGCTATGTTATGTAACATGAATTTTATGTATTTGGGAAATACACCTATGAAAATAACAGCATATGAAATATGTATATACCACATGAAACAATTTTAGAATATACCAAAATATAAACAATATTTAAAGACTAACATGACATTATATAACAAGTCAAAACATGTTTTATTTCCTAACTTGCTGGCTTACTTAAGTAGGCCACCAACTGTTACCAAACTTCTTCAGATCTGTTCATGTAAAACATACAGTGCAAAAGAAAACATAAGGTGAAATAGAAATAAAAGAAAGCGTGAACTTCTTCCTTCAGCCATGGCAGATACTGCTAGTGGCTGTGGAGAAAGTGAAGGTTCCTGTGGCCAGGATTCTCCCCTGGCCCTGGTCGGCTTGCTCACTACACACATGTGGGCAATACATCGTTACTGACTCTATTAAAGAGCTCTGCCCAGTGCTCTGGGCTGCTGCAGGGCTGCAGGGCTGCAGGAGAGCAGAGACTGGAGTGGTGGCAGTGCCGAGGACAGAGACTGAGCAGCTGTGCGGGTGGGGGCAGGGAGGCCCAGAGGCAGAGACCGGCTTGCCGCATGCAGACTCGCTCTGAGTGGACGGGATTCTAGTGATTGACCTGCCACTGTGGGAATAAACTTGGGTATAAACCCTTTTACCCCAAGAATGTTCCACTGTCATTTTTTCAGTTTCACTGAATCCTTAGTGAACTTGTCCTGCCCAATGGGTTTCAGCCCCAGACAAGTTCACTATGGATTCAGTGTGACCAAAGAAATGACAGTAAAACATTCTTGGGGTGAAAGGTTATACCCAACTTTATTCCCAGAGTGACAGGTCAATCACAAAAATCCCATTCACTCAGAGTGAGTCTGCATACAGCAAGCCGGTCTCTGCCTCTGGGCCTCTGTCCTCAGTGCTGCCACCACTCCAGCCTCTGTTCTGCTCTCCTGCAGCCTTGCAGCCCTGCCACCGTGTCGACAGAGCACTGGGTGGAGCTCTTTATGTAGAGTCAATAACAACATATTGCCCACATGTGTGTAGTGAGCTAGCTGACCAGGGCCAGGTGAGAATCCTGGCCACAGGAACCTTCATTTTATCCACACATGGCTTGCCCAATATCTGTTCTCTCCTTCTGCCCAAATACAAGAAACTAATTCTGTTCAGGGTAGCAGTTGCCTGGTTTAAAAAAAAAATTCTTTTGTATGCCTCTTCCCAGGTCCCTTTTTAACTAGAGTTGGTCATGCGACCCAGTTCTTCCAAGGAGACTTAACATCAGAAGCCCAGTAGCAGGTGGGAAGGGGGAATGACTTCTGAGAAACCCATTTTTTCCCCCTTTACAGGGAACACATGAGTTGCACTTATCTTTTGCACTTTGTCTTCTGTCTTCTTCCTGATATGAATGTGGTCACAATACCTGGGTAAGCTGAGGTCATCTTGCCACCATGAGTTTGAAAGTTACGAGAATGACAAAGCCAAAAGGAAGGGGTCTGGGCTGTAAATGGTGTTGAGTCCCTGCACAGTCCTGGAGAGTTGACATCCATGCTTGTTACTTGAGAGAATAAAAACCCTTATGTGTTTAAGCTACAGTTATTTAGGTTTTTCTTTCATATACAGGTGAGCAATCCATAACTGATATATAAGCACACTCACTCTATTAAAGGGGTTAAAGAAGAGGTCTCTATAAAATATCTAGAGACCTTTTTCTTCAGCTCTTTTCAACACAACTGAATACATACTTAAAGATGCTTAACTCAGTTTAGAAAACAGGAACCAGTTATGATTTATCATGCTTAGAGTGCCACTGTTCGCCCTACCTTAGCATTTTTTGAAGTACCTAGTAACATTAATAGGAAGGACTTTTATTGTGGCCATACAGTTCAGGGTTGCCAAAATACTAAGTAACAAACTATATTTTGTGATGGATTCAGATACAGCTGTTTTAGTTTGCTATGAATTTTAATTTGGACAGTGTAGTCATTAGAAATCACATGTAGCAGTGTTAACTTTTCTTCAAACAAAAAAATGCATTGAAAAATCATATCTGTGACTTCATTTTTTAAATGTACTCACTCAGCTCACCCCTGCATTTCCGTTGTATAATAGTCCAGTTCTTATCAACATTAAAACTTAGGCAGATAATTTCAGCTGTACTCTGCAAACTGTAAGAATAAACATTAGTTAACAATTTTATTTTGTATAACAGTGGGATGTTCTATCATGGATAATGTGCTTAAGGCCCTATGATCTATAGACATTGGTAGCAAAATAAAAACCAGGAGAACAATAATTTTACCTTGAATATGTAAATAGAGTTCATTTTGTCCTATGCCTTATGTGGAAAGGAATTTCTTTAGTTTTTCCTTTTTTTCATTTTGGTGGAAGCATGTAGGTGTAGAAAATGGAAATCATAGGCAGGATTCTTGCCTCACCTGATTCAAATGTTGCGCATTGTAGACCTGAAAAGCCTGTTTCCATTATCTATGGGATGTTTACTGGGGAGAGAGCAGCTGGTCAGTCACGGGAGTACCGGCCTTGCGGAGGGTGGAGAGGAAACACCCATTCTCCCTCCTCTCGGGCTGGTGGAGGGAAGCCATGGAGCCCTGGTGCTAGGAGAGGATCATGCTCATGCTGGAGAGCAGGAGGGAGCAGTGCCAGAGCCAGGAGAGCCTGGGCTGTCCCTGCCGCTTGTCCATAACTGAGTGACCACTGTGAGGATAAACGTGGTATGAACCCCTTTTAACACCCCCAACTTGCCCTTGTCTTTGGTCCCATCAGATTCACTGTGAACTTGCCTAAAGCAGGGGACCCTCCCTTCTCCCAGAGCAGCAGCAGGAGACAATATCATCCACACATAAACCATTAAAATGTTTGTGGTTTGCTTGGCTGTAATTTTCAAGGTGGTTAATTGAAGACAAGAGGTAAGGCAGAAATGATGGCCTCGGTTTGCTGAGTCTCCTTATAAGTGGCGTTGATATTTGAAACTATTCCTGCCGCCAGTTCTCCTTGCCCACTTATCACTGTGCCTGTCTTCCTGCATGCTGCTTTATTTGCTTCTTCCTCCCCCACTACTCTATGGGGCAAACTAGGTTTGTCAAGTTTAACATAAAACCACTGATTTAATTTGTCAAGTAAACCAAAAGATGAAATTTGAACTGCCTGCTCTCAAATGTCTTCCTCTTATTTTCTCTCTCCCCTAGAACTTCTGTCCCAGATTCTTTCACTTGCTGTTTTATTTCACATTCCTCTTCCCCTTCACTCTTTGTTCCCTTCCTGTCTATCCACTGAGTTTACAAAATGGGAGAGCTAATTGATGCACTTGTGTTTGGAGGGTGTTGCGGTGTGTCTTTCTAATTAGTTGTACAGCCTATTCTGTTTCCTAGAATAAACCTCTTAACCAAACTTTGAGTAGTCTCCATTTTGGCAATTCCTCTAGCAGTTTGGTAGCCCAGTTTATTTTGTTTTATTTTGTTTTTTAAAGGTTGTTTTTAAAAAGGTGGAAAGGAGTAATGAAGTTTATTAACATGTTTGCCAAATATATTGAGATTTGGGCTTTGAAGAACACTTTTTCAGTGTTAAGTTGCCTTTACCTTGATTGAAAAGTACTTCAGAATATTAAGTCCTCTCTTCACATCTCTTTGGAAACTTGGATTACTATGTATTTGGAATAAGGACAACAAAAGGCTTTTCATGTAAACATGAGATCTCTAGCTATCTCTAATATCATCCTTTTTTCACTTAATTTTACTAGTTTTGCTTCACTGTTTATCATCAGGATAGGGTAAGTTAAGTTTGCCGCACTGCAGCATCCTAAGATGATACCTTTGTCGAAAATTGTGAATAGCATTGAGGCGGGGCAGAGACATTGGAGAAGCATCATAATTAACTTTTTCTGCCTGTGATGAAAAATGCCAAGATATAAACAGTATAATAAGAACAGGAGGGACTCTATCTTAAGGCTGAGATTCCATTTTAAAAACCAGGGAGTTAGGAGGTAAGATTCCTAACATATTCTTTGGTAATCAGCCAACGACCTATCGTAAGGCAGGGCAAGCAGTCCTAAATGATATGTTCCCAGAGCTTAAGGAAAACTACTGTTTTGGAGAAGAACAGGGTCAGTAAATTCCTTGTGTTTATCTTACACAGTTATCTAGAGGACTGACTGGATGGTGGCATAATGTCTCTCACCAGAGAGACATCATGAGACCACATCGGGCCCATGCACCCTCACCTCTGCCCTTTGCCCTATTCTTGAAAGCCTTAAAAGACAGAATCCTAAGCCCTTAAGTGCACCTCTTCTCCGAGGTTGTCCACACTCCCCTTTCTTCGAGTGTGTACTTTTTGCCTTAAATAAATACTTCTCTACTTCTCATTGCTCACGTTATTGCATTTTTGTCTCTGTGCTCTTCCACTAAGTGTTTTTGTCACTTCACTATTTCATTGCGTTTTCTAGACTTAAGCACTAGTCTTCACTCTCTGTTGCACTTCAGGCAAGTAGGGAAGAGCTACTGAGATCTCGGATTTGGGCTTGCAACTTCCCGTCACCTGGGTGACCTGGATAGGACTGCAGCTGTATGATCATGCTCTTAGTAGCCTGCCTAAAAATCTCCCTTATTTATCTTGGGAAGTTCTCAGAACCTAATCTCACTCCATCCAGTGCTCTGGCTTCCCCACATACTGGGGTGGTAGGGGCTTAGTTCCCATGCAGATTCAAGCAGACACTGGACACCAGGTGACCCTGGCTTTAGGAGTTGGCAAAGGATCTTCTGTATGCTGAGCATGAGTCCAGTGAGGTTCTCTTTCCTCCCTCTGTTCTTCCTTGCTCTCTGCTGCCTGCAGAGCAGCTGCCATTCCCTGCTACTCTTGCTTTAATGAATACCTACACTTGTCCAATCTGCTCAAGAATTCTTTCTTGTTCAGAGTCAAGAACCCTCCCCTGTCTAACACGAAGGTTTACTTAGTGCACAGGGAGAAACCTCCCCAGATGCAGCTGCCCGACAACAGCAGGATTCACTTGTAGTAGAGGCTGAGTTTAGGACAGAAGCTTCCATGAAAAGTTTTTCTGTGATGTGGATAGCATTTTAATGCCCTCTTGGCTCACACAAAGAAACAACGTGGGGATGTATCTGCTATAAACATCCATAAGTTTTTCAGATAGTGCCCTAAAAATAATTTTATATGCCTCACTGGTGGTGGTTTGTAGGTTTTTCTCCCACTTGACTTTATCATTGTTTACTACTAGTAAAAGCAGCATTGCCAAATAATACCTCATTTTCCAATAAAAATAATGAAACAAGTTTCTTGAAAAGTTTTAGGTTAAACCTACTGTTGTTAGATTAATTTAATGTGTTTGTTGTTTTCCTCTATCTGGAATGTGATAGTAGCTTAAAAATTTTTAACCCTCTTTAGTCTGTTTAATTCGCTGACTTAAGGTTTAAGAGCTAAACAATGGGATTTTGGGGTAACTGACGTTTGTTTGTGTAATTTTAATCGGCATTGTACATAGAAAGGATATGGATACCTTTTTTTAAATCTGCACTTTCTAAACATCAAAAAAGAGGAAATGGCACTGTGGGTAAAATCGCAATTATTTCCAAAATCTCTCACCTGGCCTTAGTGCATCTGCATACCAATAGGTGTTTCCAAGGGGTGGAGGGCAGTAGTCCATCTCATATCAATAGGTAATTACAAGGGCTAGCAGGGGCATATCTGGACTGGAGAGGTTGGGTGGGGTCCCTTCTTCTGCAGCTGGGTCATGAGAGACATGGGAGAGGAGAAGTGGACGACTGCTTGGGTTTCTCCATTTTATTTCTCCCTTTGACTGATTTTGGTTTCAAAGGTATTGTGCCCCAGGATTTTCCCCTGGAGTTACAGGCATATAAATCAATTTTTGTATAACCTATTTGAAATGTTTTATTTGCTTAATATTAGGCCTTTGTCCCTTCCTCTGTAGGTCTCTTGGTATCCTGTGTAGAAGCTGTTCTCATTAAACACCAAATAATTAAGTAAAAAAAACAAGTTACATGTAGCTGAATGTAGAGGGATAATAATGAAGGAACTGAGGTCTGGATTAAATCTGCTTCTGGGAGCTTTTTTCTTGTCAAATATTTTAAGCAGCACCCAACTGAAAGATAAACTGAGTGACACATAGAATGGTAGATAAAAGCACAGACTCAGAGAGCATGTATTCAATCCTAGTTTTACCACTTACTATGACTATGGAAAGGTTGCATGGCCTATCTGTGCCTCAGTTTCCTCATTTGTGTAATGAGATGGTCTCTTATCTTTTGGGCTCTTGTGAGGATTAAGTAACTTGATGTTTGCAAAACATTTAGAACTGCCTGGAGCACTGTATACTGGCAGACCGAATTATCACTACCGTCATTTCTGCTAAGGTGGTTCATGGTGCTCTGATGTCCTGCCTTGGGATCTACTCTGAAAGCAGAGGTGGTTTACAGCGGCTAGCAAAATCCGTGTGGTGACTTAGAAGAGTTTTCACTTACTCCTTCCACCCCCACTACATTCTGAACAGACACTAAAAGAGGCTGGCTAGACTGAGTACCATCCCAATATTTAATGGTCAAAAATCACACACATCTCCACAAAAGCAACCTTTATACTTAACCCTCCTTTTATCAAACCATGAAACTAATGATTAAATTTATGTATATTAATTCATTAAATGAATCAATTTTGATGAAAATATGCACAATCCCTCATCTTTTTTGGCTGAAACAAGCTGTGGGTTATAATGGGTCATAAGAAATATATATTTGGATACTTAGAAGTAACCAAATATATATTTCCCAGGTATATTGGTCTTCATCCACAGTTCCTCAAAACACTACAGAGTCTTAAAGGTGAAATGGCGTTTTCTCATGTTCTAATGAGAGACTTTTGGACGCCCACCCAAGGACAGGGGCTGGAGGCTGAATCAGCCAATGGCCAATGATTTAGTCAATTATGACTATGTAATGAAGCCCTCACAAAACCGCTTGAGACGGGGCTTCTCTCTCTCTGCTCTGTTGGATCCTGCTTCTCAGTCGGGAAGAGCTTCTGTGTTTGGGGAACCAGGAAGCGTCTGTGTGCCACTGAGCCAGGCCCTGAGCTACACAAGGATAGAAGCTCCCTTATTTGGGACCTCGCCCTGTGTGTCTCTTCACCTGGCTGTTAACTTGTATCCTTTATTAAAATAGTAAAGTAAGTGTTTTGCTGAGTGGGAGCCACTCTAGCAAATCAATTGAACTCAAGGGGAAGGTTGTGGGAACCTCCAATCTGTAGCCGGTAGGTCAGAGTCACAGGTAACTGCCTGGGGCTTGTGACCTTTATCTGGAATGGGGGGTGAAGGACGGTCTTGTAGGATGGAGCCATTAATCTGAGGAATCTGGTGCTGTCTCCGGACAGATAGCACCAGAATTGAGCTGAGTTCTTGGACACCCTGATGGTAGTCGAGAATTGCTTGGTGTCAGTATTGTGGGAAGACCCCTCCTACATACTTACACACATTGGAATTGGGTCCAGGTACCCAAATGAAGTTATACTATTACTGCTGTGTATAATACTGTTTTTTTTATACATATATATAGGAGAAAAAAAGACATCATAACCATACATAGTAAAAATTTTTTTCTTTTGATGAGAGCTGTTAATGTCTCCTCTCTTCTCAACTACCAAATTTGCAATACAGTTTAACTATAGTCACTGTGCTGTACATTAGATCCCCATGATTTATTTTGTTTATAACTGTAAGTTTGTATCTTTTGATGCCCTTCACCTTTTCAGTTCTTTTGAACATATGTCTAGGAATGAAATTGCTTGGTCACATGGTATTTCTGTGTTTAACTTAAAAAGGAACTGCCAAATAATTTTCTACAGTGGCTATACCACTTTATATCCCCACCAGCAGTGTATGAGGATTCTAATTTCTTCACATTCTCACCAACAGTTTTTAAAAAATATTATTATACCCATAGTAGTGAGTTTAAAATGTCAACTCTGTGGTTTTTTAGTATCTTTTTAAAAGATACATAAACACAAAATTGACCATTTTAGCCATGTTTAAATGTACAGTTCAGTGGCATTATGTACATTCACATTATGTAACCATTGTCACCATCTATTTCCACAACTTTTTCATCATCTCAAACTAAAAATCCCATTTCCCCTGCCCCCAGGTCCTGACAACCACTATTTTCTTTGTGTCTATGAATTTGACTTCTTTAGGTACTTCATATAAGTGGATTCACACAATATTTGTCCTTTTATATCTAGCTTATTTCATTTAGCATAATGTCTTCACAGTTCACAAAGGTTGTAGCATGTAACAGAACGTGAGCTGCAAACTTCTGTGGATTCCCTGAGGAAGGAGACGGCTTTGATGCGAGAGGAGGCAGCAAGGGAGCGCCGGCAGCAAGGAGCCATTGGAGACGAGACGGCAGTGCTGCCAGGTGTTCTGAAGGAGGAAGAGGCCATTAAGGAAAAAGACAAACTCCTGAAGGAAGCACAGGCGGACGTGGTCTGAGAACGTCAGCTGGGAAGCATTGAGCTGTAGGTAAGAGACCTTCTGAGACTGAGGTAGCATTGCTGAGAGGTACAGTAGAAAAGATAAAGGTTGTAGCAGAGGAGGCACTTGGGGGAGGGGAGAGAAAGGTGCAATCAGCCCCAGAAACGGAGGAGCTGGGGAAAGAGGAAAGGGTGATGCCAGAGGCACTGGCGCCTCCTGTATTGAAAGCACACCCCGTGGTTGTAAAGAAAATAAAGACCCAGCAGCTGAAGGTTCCCCAAGGAGAGGAGCAGCCCCTCCCCAGGTCGTGGAGCACTCTATGGTCTGCCCCTATACTCAGGCTGAGCTGGTGGATTTGGGCTCCTGGTTTAGGCAGAAGCCCTGGGAGTCAATACCAGCTTGGCTCCTGTGTCTGTGGGACTTAGGAGTGGATGGAATTGTTCTGTCGGGGTCAGAGATGGGAAAGCTTCCTGACAGTGCAGCCTGCCTTGAGGCAGCGATTACAAAATGCACATCAGACCCCAGGGAGTCACACCCTTCTCGACTGGCTCATGGCTGCACTTCGTGCTGTGTGGCCCAATCCGGGTGATCTACCGGATCGAGAATTGCTTGGTGTCAGTATTGTGGGAAGACCCCTCCTACATACTTACACACATTGGAATTGGGTCCAGGTACCCAAATGAAGTTATACTATTACTGCTGTGTATAATACTGTTTTTTTTATACATATATATAGGAGAAAAAAAGACATCATAACCATACATAGTAAAAATCATCCTCTCCTGTTAGATGGCAGACATATGCTGAACTTCAACAGGTGTTACGAGGGCTAGGCATAAGAAATGCCATCTATAATCCAGATAATTATGGCCCAGATGAAGAGATTTTCACTACTGGCAAGAGAAATATTGTACTTCAAATGGCTCCTACATCCCTCTTTGGGTCTCTAGTGGCCATTCTTTCCCCTCACTTAGGGCATCCCATAAGCGAGGTGACATGGACAGTAGCAGACTTAGGAGAGGCTGAAGCAATGAGAATCCAGAAAGAAATAAGACCTGTTACTCACAAGAAGAATTTACAGGGCCCCAGGAAGGTTACAAGGACCCAGATGTGGGTTGATTTGATACAGGCAGGAGTAGATGGAAGGAAATTAGACGGGAAGCCAAATAGGATCTTACTGGAGCTATGGCAACAACTGAAACCAGAGCAGCAGTTCCAGCCATTAAGACCAAAGAGGCAGAGGTCAGAGACAGAGCCACGAGTCCGGCCTGTGTGTCTGCAAGACTTTTTGCTGGAGAGGCTGGAGAACAATGTTCGAGCTTCCTTGCACAGGGACCATTGCAGAGGACTGAGGGCACATAGATTGAGAGGAGAGAATCCTGGAGGGGTGGAGTGTGGATAAAAGAGAGTTCCTGTGGCCAAGAGTCTCACCTGGTTGACTAGTCCACTGCACACCTGTGAGCAATGACTCTATATAAAGAGCTCCGCCCAGTGCTCTGAGCGCGACAGGGTGGCCCGGCTGCAAGGCTACAGGAGAGCAGAGCAGAGGCTGGAGTGGTAGCAGTGCTGAGGACAGAGGCCCAGAGGATGGCTGTGCGGGACTGTGCAGAGGGGCCCAGAGGACAGCTGTGTGGGACAACTGTGCAGAGGGGCCCAGAGGACAGCTGTGCAGATAGAGGACCCCAGAGGCAAAGACCGGCTTGCTGCATACAGACTCGCTCTAAGTGAACGGGATTTTAGTGACTGACCTGCCACCTGGAAATAAAGTTGGGTATAACCCTTTCACCCCAAGAACGTTTTGCTCTTCAATTTCTTTGGTCACATTGAATCCATAGCGAACTTGCCTGAGGCTGAAACCCATTGGCAAGACAGTCCATGTCCCAGCCCAGAGGGAACGGGACCACCTGCGCCTGTGGCCGTCCAGCAGCACATGCATAACAATCGCTTTTGTTCAAAGCTAGTACTGAAAATTTGACTCATTCTACCCAAGCATTGGTGTCTCCATAACCTGTCTCTATTTAAAGAGTCTGTTTTAGATCCTTTACCTCTGTTACATTAACTAGTTTAGGGTCATTATGGGGAAATTCTGGCTCATTATCTACCTCAGGATTGGGGGTGGTCACTGTGGGTGAAGTCTTGTCTTTGGTTAAATTAAGATCAAACCTTCCCACGGGATCTACTCCAGTAACATCTGCACTGATTCCGTAAACATGGGGAGCAATTACAGAGTCTGAGTCTAAGTCTTGAGGATTATGTATAGTTAATAAGAGGGAGTTACATTGTCCTGGCAATTATCAGGAGGAATACCTTTAGCCAAGTGGAGCTTTTCTTTTAAAGGTTTCCCTGTTGCATGAGAGGCCGTCCATCCTCGAAACTGGGTAGTCCACCAAACACTCCTCCACCCTGGCCATGGGGGCCCATTTGCCTTTTTCACTCTGTTAACATTCGTCCATTCAGGACAGAGACACTTACTGTCTCCAGAAAGCTGTCTTTGGTCACTTAGGTCACACAAGACAGAACCTGACACGTATCAAACCTACTGGTTTGGGGGCCTGATGTTTTAGTAATATTACAATCTTGACAGGATAACCAGGAGTGCCTTCCCATTCTAGGGTTCCCTTTCCCTGCGACTTGTCTGTGAAATACAGAGTTAGAAGCATAAAAGTTAATGTTTTTAGGTCCTTTTTAGTTTTAGTCTTAAGGTTTGCTTAGTTACCTGGGACACCTTCCAGTTCTGTGTTTTGTCCCCAGATCCCTCAGTCAATTTCTTTATTCTGGTTTAATGAGTCCAGTCGTCCTCACTGCAGTCTCTGTGGTCGGGAGCACTTGGGAGGGGCCTTCCCGGCTGGGCTGGAGTCGATCTCCTTTCCAGGACATTACTAACACCAGGGCCCAGGCGGGAAGCAGTGAGCGAAGAACTCAAGAGGGGGAGTCTGGGCGAGGAGTCCCTTCAGCCTGAGAGAAGATAAGGTAGAAGACATGGCCAGCACATACTCCCTTAGAAATTGGTCCTTTGTTCCCATGGTGGGCAAGTCTGTTGCCCTTCCCAGATATGGCAGCCCATATAATAACTCATAAGGGGCAAGTCCTAAATCCTTTCCGGGAGCAGTTCTGATCCTTAGGAGTGCTATAGGAGGTCATTTAGTCCAAGGCAACTTGGTTTCTAGTATTTGGTTAAATGTTTCTTTTGAGAGTCTGATTCATTTTTCTACCTTTCCAGGGGATGGTGGATGCCAAGCAGTATGGAAATCCCACTGTCCCTGGAGTGCCAGCATTACTCCCTGTAGTACTTTTGAAGTAAATGACTCCGGTTATCTGAATCAACATTTTCTGTTAACCCAAACCCAGGAATTACTTGCTCTAAAAGTACCTTTACCACTGATCCTGCCGTTGGCAGTTGTTAATGGTGGGTCTCTACCCATCCAGTGAGATGGTCAACAATCACTAATAAATATTTAAGCTTTCCCACTTTTTGCATCTCAGTAAAGTCAATTTGGATACTTTGGAATGGTCTTATTCCTGGGAGTCTCCCTCCAGGTCTGGCTTTTTCATACACTTCTTGTTAATTCTTTGGCACGTTCTGCAACTCCTACAAACCTGTTTAGCAATGGTGTAAATAATAGTACACCCATAACCTTTTAGAAAAGCATCACACATCACCTGGGGACCCCAGTGGCCCCCTCTTTGTAACATGTTCACAGCTCTCTCATAATAGTCGGCTGATCATTTCTCTCCCTTCGGGTAAAGTCCACCACCCTTTCTCTTCCCGAGATGCCCCCACCTCCTGTAGCTTCTTAATTTCTTTTTCAGAAAACTTTGGGATCAAGGTAATTTTAGGGATATTAGGAGTGAGATTCAAAAGTAATTTCATCTTCAGATGCAGCCTCTTTAGCAGCTACATCAACAATTCTATTACCTGTTGCTTTAGAAGAATTTCCTTCCTGGTGACCTTTCACATGTGTTATAGGTATTTCAGCTGTAAGTCAAGAGATTCTGCAGAACCTCCTTGATAAATTCTCTGTGAATTAATTACTTCACTGTTTATGAGACCTCTTCTGTCCAAATTTTCCCAAAGGTATGGACTACTCCAAAGTCATATTTGGAGTCATATTTGTGTAAATCATGCCCTCCTTATCTGAAAGTAGTTTTAAGGCCTGAGTAAGGGCAAACAACTCACAGGTTTGGGCCGACCAATTATTGGATAATCTCTTTTTTTTTTTTTTTTTTAGGAGAGCAAGGTACAGGTTTTTATTTAGAAATAAAGTCATAGGACAGAGCTGCCTGCTCACACCAGGAGGGGACAAGAGAGTCCCGGGTAATCTCCTCTTTTAATAGATAATTGGTTCCCATCAGTGATGGCATAGCCATTATGTCGTTTGCCCTCTATCAGCCGGGAGGACCCATCAATAAACAGTTTCATACCCCCACCTAGAGGTGTTTCCCTTAGATCAGGCCTGACTTTAGTCTGATACTCTATGAGGTCTGTGCAACTGTGGCTCAATTCTGATTGGCCGTCAGCCTCCCCTGCACACAGGAAGCTCGCCGGACTGACACAGGTGTCTGGGGTTAGGATCAGGTCATCTTTTTCAAGTAAAATGCCTTCATATTTTGAAATTCAAGTATCTGTTAGCCAGTACCCAGCCTGCTGATTAAGTATGGCCAGAACCTGGTGAGGAGTACTGACCATGAGGGTTCCTCCAAAAGTTAATTTCTAAGCTTAGAAAACACACTCATGACATCCTTGAGAGACAGGGTCCAACAGTGTAGACATAAAGGCCACCGGTTGTTTCTCTCCTCCCCAGGCTTGGGTCAAAACCCCTACAGCAGAACCTTGTCCAACAATAACAAACAAGTGAAATGGCTTCTCTAAAGATGGGAGTGCCAGGACTGGGGTGGTGACTAAGGATTGCTTTAATTCCTCTAGAATTTGCAGTTCCCCTGGGGTCCATTGGAGAGAGTCAGGGTCTGGCTGTCCCTCTAACAATTTGCAGTACAAGCTTCTAGTTTTTTGTGCATAAGAGTCGATCTATAATCTACAATATGCCAATATTCCCCCAAATTTTCTAAGTTCCCTCTTTGTTTTAGGCTTGGGGTAATTTATGATTCCAGCAATCCTCTCTGGATTGATTCTTCGTTTTCCTTTATTTATAAGATGACCTAAATATTTAACTTCCTTTTCTACAAATTGAACTTTATTTCTAGAGACTCTTAACCCCTTTTGCCCCAGGAAGTTAAGCAAATCTATAGTGGTTTTAGACACTCTTGTATTTTCTTTCCCTGAGATTAACAAATCATCTCCATATTGCAAAAGTTGTGTTCCTTGCACAAGTTCAAAGTCCTCTAAGATGGATTCTCAAATTTGGTCAAACAAATTGGGAGTGTCTGTGAAAACTCGTGACAAGGTCCAACAATGTTGCTGTCTTCTTCCATTTATGGGATTCTCCCATTCAAAGGCAAAAAGGTCTCTGCTATCCCAACTTAGTGGACAGGCCCAAAATGCATCCTTCAGGTCCACCACACTAAACCACTCATGTTCACATGGTATTTTGCTCAGGAGGGTATAAGGGTTAGGGACTGCAGGATGTCGGGTCTGGACTATTTGGTGTATAGCCCAAAGATCCTGCACCAACCAATATGACCCATCAGGTTTTCTAACGGGAAGGATGGGAGTACCATATGGTGACATACAGGGCTCCAATAGACCATCCTTAACAAGGCCTTCTATTACAGCTGGAGACCTTTTCTTCCTTCAAGGGGAATTGGATACTGTCTCCTGCAAATTATTTCACCCTGTTGTTTCAAAGTCACTTCCATCAGGGAAACCTGTAAATCTCCCCTATTTCCTTCCTTAACCCGTACTCTAGGGTCTATCCTCTTTCCTTCCTCCTCCGCGGGACAGGCCATTAGAAGGGCTCTATGTGGCCCTTCTCTGTGCCTGACTCAGGCCTGACTGAGTGATTAGATCCCTTCCTAAGAGATGAGTTCCTGCTTCCGGGACACACAAGAAGGATCCCTCTGTAGTCTCATTTTCCAATCTGATTAGTTTTTTCAAAAATGGGAACTTGGGAATCCCTCCCCTTTGACCCCAGAGACTAAAAGCTTTTCAGTTGAAATTTCACATTTTGTGGCTGAAAGGTCAAGGAGGAACGGGTTGCCCCTGTATCTACTAAAAAGGTTGTGTCTTCTTCTTTAGGACCCACCTTTAGATTTATCAAGGGTTCCTGGTGGGGTTTAATGAAGGGAAACCTCTGAGGTCCCTATTCCTCATCTAATGCCATGAGGGAAGTCACTTCTTCCCATACAGGGCACTCTTTCTTAAAGTGGCCTGGTTTTCCACATTTAAAGCATTTCTTGAATCCTCCTTGTAGTCCCGTGTCTCTTTTGTTCTGTATTTTCTGATTCCTTTTTCTTCTCTGAGGTGGTCCTCCGCCTCTCTTCTCAATCAGTTTTTCTACAGCAGTCACCATAATTTTTGCTTCCCACTTCTGCCTCTCTTCCTCTCTTTTAGCAAACACTTTCTGAGCTTCCCTCAGATATTCCTCAGTAGGTGTCTCCTTCCATCCACCTAGCTTCTGTAATTTCTTAGCAATATCCAGACAACTTTTGGTTACAGTATTAGTCTTTAAAAGACCCTGTCCTACCTGATCTTCTGGGCCAACTCCTGACTACTTCCTCATCTGGTCCCCGAGTCTCTGTAAAAATGCAGTTGCAGTCTCTTCCTTCTCCTGTTGGACTTCAAACCCCTTAGTAACGTTCTGAGATCTCGGGGCCGATTCTCTGATTCCCTTTACAATTAGCCCTCGAAGATCCTGCATTTTAGTTCTATCCCCTGGATCATTATTATCCCACCCAGGATCTGCATTTGGGAACTTTTGTTCCGCTGGCTGGACACCCTGGCCCGGTGGGTGTTCTCGCTCCCAAATGGACACAGCAGCTCTCCTGACCACCCCCTCTCCTCACCGGGGAACAGGGTGTTCATGATGGACATCGGCTCGGTCCCAGGAATTGATCTAGTTGGCCTGCTAGGCCAAGGGCATCTTCTAGCAATGGTTTCATTTCCTTCTTGAAATTTCTCACCTCAGCATGAGTGAGGGAGCACCAAGAAACCCAATTGCCCCCTGTCCTGGCAGGACCTCTCTGAATGGAAACGTCTCGGGGATTCTGGTGGACTCCCCAGAAGGAAGGGGGAAACTCTCTGAGTCCTTCTTACTTTGCTCTAACTCCTTTCTAAGCTTAGAATAAGGGTTAAGAGGCCTGGTAGGGGCCGAAGGCTCCTGGCTCTCAGATGAATCTGAGTCTCTTGATCTGTCTGGCTTTGTTCCCTTCAAGTCCCCAGCTTGAGGATTATAAGGGGGAGGGAGACAAGCGGGTCCCAGAACCTGTCCCGGGAGGAAGTCTCTTGTAGTTCCTCCCCCTCAGCTTTCCCTTCTCTGGTGTTGAGGGAAATATGGGAAGCGCCCTTGGTGACGAGCAGAGGGCGTCGTCCCTTTCCTCCAGGGAGCTGGAGGTTCTGTCACTCACAAAGAACTAGAGCCTGGCGAAGCCAGTTTCCATCCGACCCAAACTGCGGCTGGAAAACTGATGGCTTCGGGATCGCTTCTTTAGTCCAGACAAAACAGCAAAATTTGATCATCTTTGTTTTCTCTTTAACCCTGGTACACGAGGCGTCCCCCGGTACCGTAACATTCGCCCCGGCAGGCTATCTGGACGGATTTCAGGGGAGCTCATCTGGTTCCCTTTCCGTTTCCCCAGACCTAGAATTTGCATTTCCCATCTTTCAAGAGGTCCCTGCGTCTGAGTCCCCTGTGTATCAGCCCCCCCGTAACGGAGGTTTCTTGCACACACCCCGAGATCCGCTTCGTCCGTCTCCGGCCGTTTGCCTCGCGGTAGAACGGAACCGCGGATATGGACTCCGCGCTCGCTTCGTATCTGGGACACGTCTCAGTCGCACACACTCCACCTCGGAAGATGCCCGACCACCAAGGCGGTACTTCCAGCCCAGTGTTCCTACCTCGGCTCGTGCACGAGGGTGCCTGGCTGCCGCGGTGCCTGCGTTTTCTCCCCTGCGTCGGTCACGCTGTCTCCTCACAACAGTCCCGGGTCTTCTCTCCGCGTCCCCGGAGAAGGTGAAACGCCAGACAGAGCGGGCGGCCCAAAGCCAGGCAGGATGCGTCTTCCCATTCCGCTTGGGCCTCCGCCTCGCACAGGCCAGAGGATCCCGGACGAGCCCCCATATTGTGAGAAACACACTCACTGGTGCAAACCCAGTAAGGGGACACAGAGACAAAGAACAGCGGACCGAGGCTTTAATGGCGGTTCTGCAGGAACGGGTGTCTGGTGAGCTGGCACACCTAGGGTAGTTAGTTGGAGCAAGTAATTTATTCCCTAGAATGTGAGTCCCTCCCCTGGTTCCTCACTGGTTGAATATTACAGGGTTCACCTTCTTTCCCAGACTACCTAAGCGAGTTATATCCATATTAGACTTTCTCTTACATTTGTCTTAGTTTTATTGGCTGGTTTAAAACTTCTTTCTTTTCCCAAATAGGTACAGCCCCAATCTAGATGGGAAGTTGATAAGGAAATTGATTCCTTATCAGTTTCCCTCCACCCCACTCCCAGCCTGAACAACTTCCTGACGTATATTTCACCACATGGCCCTTTGTTAATACCTTACTGTTAAAACGTTTAAACCTCCTAGTGGGAATAAATCACACTTGGGTTTTATTCTAACAATATTTTAGAAAAGTCTTTGATATTATCTATTTCATGGTGAACAGATAAAGCCTATTTACAAAAAAGACTAAGAATTTATTAAAAATTTACAAAAAAATCCTAAGAATTTATATACCAGTGTTATGCAGGAAAACAGCTATGAGCTGGGTGGAAAGAGAATAAGGTCAGTAAAGCCCACTAGAAAGGACTCAGTTAACCAGTTAAAACTAGAAAGCCAGAAAAGATTCAAGAGTTAATGAGTTAATCAGTTAAAGCTCAAAAGGTGAGGAGCAAATTGGCCTTGAATGTTTGAATATTCCGCAGATAAAGAAAAGTATCTGAGCATAACCCAGGTCTTCATTGTGTCAATTAGATCATGCTATTGTAAAATTTACTTTAGCCTGCTAAAAGGCCCAGCTATAAACAGCGTAATAAAGACAAGAAGATTCCACCTTAAAGCCAGAATTGCATTTTAAAAAATCCAGGAAGACAAAAAACTTCCGGGAAGATGGCAGTGTGAGCAGGGCGGCAGAAATCTCCTCCCAACACTATATTTATCTACAAAAACACAGAAAATACATCTATTCCTAAAAGAGAGACGAGAATACACAGGAAAGCGCACAGCGTGCAGCTACACCCGAGAGGACTCGGCACCCCAAGAGGCGGGTAAGATACGGAGCCGCGACCCGGCGGGACCCGAGCCCTCCCCCACCCCAGCGCACCGGCGGGAGGAGAGGATTCAGAGCCGGGAGGGAGTGGAAGTGCACCCCGCGAAGTAGCCAGCCCCGGGGATCTGCGCGGGGAGCGCTGACCCACATTGCGCAGTGCAGCGGAGATTGGAGAGACAGAGGGGCAGGATCTGAGCGGGGAACGCGCCAGGGTGCTTGCAGCCGGCTCCCGGGAAGGAAAAAAAAAAGCGCGCGCTTTCTTCAGCGGTCTTAAAGAGACAGGAGCCCAGCAGAGGAGCCGGATCGCCCCAGCACACTCAGCCCAGCAGGCTGGGAGTCCTGGGGAGTTTCAGACGCCTTAGCTGGCGACTGAGGAAGCGTAGCCATACTTAACACTTCTCACTGAGATCAACAGCCTCCTATTCGTTCCCACCCCTGCCAGAGCGATAAAGGGCCCTGCGGAGCGGCACAGTCACAGCTGTGGAATAGTGGGGCAATAGCGCCACCTAGAGCATTCCCACAGAATCTACGTCCGGTGGGCATTTTTTTTGTTGTTTTTTTTGTTTTGTTTGTTTTTGTTTTTTCTTTTCTTTCTTTCTTTCTTTTTTCTTTTTTTTTCTCTTTTTTTTTCTTCTCTTTTTAAAGTCTTAAAGAGCCCAGCTGACATACGTGGCAACTATCAGTGACCAATTATATAGCCATGAAAAGACAGAGGAATATGGTTCAGACCAAAATCAACCAGACAACCCCAGAGAGGGAGTCTGAAGGGATGGAAATGCACAGCCTCCCTGAAAAAGAATTCAGAATAAAAGTCATAACCATGCTGATGGACCTACAGAGAAATGTGCAAGAGCTGAGGGAGGAAGTGAGGGAACTGAGGAAAGACAATACAGAAATCAGACAAGCGATCGACGGGCTTAACAGCAGAATGGATGAGATGCGAGAGACTGTTAATGGAATAGAAAACAGAGAACAGGAGTACAGAGCAGCTGAGGCAGAGAGAGATAAAAGGATTTCTAGGAATGAAAGAATATTAAGAGAACTGTGTGACCAATCCAAACGGAACAATATTCGCATTATAGGAGTACCAGAGGAAGAAGAGAGAGAAAAAGGGATAGAAAGTGTCTTTGAAGAAATAATTGCTGAAAACTTTCCCTCGCTGGGGAAGGAAGTAGTCTCGCAGTCCACCGAAGCTCATAGATCTCCCAACACAAGGGACCCAAGGAAGACAACACCAAGACACATAATAATTAAGATGGCAAAGATCAAAGATAAAGACAGGGTATTAAAGGCAGCTAGAGAGAGAAAAAAGATCACCTACAAAGGAAAACCCATCAGACTATCATCAGACTTCTCAACAGAAACCTTACAGGCCAGAAGAGAATGGCATGATATACTTAACGTTATGAAACAGAAGGGCCTCGAACCAAGAATATTGTATCCAGCACGATTATCATTTAAATATGATGGAGGGATTAAACAATTTCCAGATAAACGAAAGTTGAGAGAGTTTGCCTCTCATAAACCACCACTACAGGATATCTTAAATGGACTGCTCTAGATGGAAGCACACCTAAGGCTAAAAAGATGTCACCAGAGAAAATAAAATCATAGCAAAGAAAGCAGACCATCCAAATACTAACTAAAGGCAAAGAATAAAACACCTATTATGGAAAGAATGGAGGAGGAGGAATAAGAAGGGAGAGAAATAAAGAAACATCAGACTGTGTTTACAATAACTTAACAAGAAAGTTAAGTTAGATTGTTAGATAGTAAAGAAGCAACCCTTGAACCCTTGGTAACCACGAATCTAAAGCCAGCAATGGCAATAAGTACATACCTATCAATAATCACCCTAAATGTAAATGGACTGAATGCACCAATCAAAAGACACAGAGTAACAGAATGGATAAAAAAGCAAGACCCATCTATATGCTGCCTACAAGAAACTCACCTCAAATCCAAAGATATACACAGACTAAAAGTGAAGGGATGGAAAAAGATATTTCATGCAAACAACAAAGAGAAAAAAGCAGGTGTTGCAGTACTTGTATCAGACAAAATAGACTTCAAAACGAAGAAAGTAGCAAAAGATAAAGAAGGACATTACATAATGATAAAGGGGTCAGTCCAACAAGAAGATATAACCATTATAAATATATATGCACCCAACACAGGAGCGCCAGCATATGTGAGACAAATACTAACAGAATTAAAGGAGGAAATAGACAGCAATGCATTCATCTTAGGAGACTTCAACACACCACTCACTCCAGAGGACAGATCAACCAGACAGAAAATAAGTAAAGACACAGAGGCACTGAACAACACACTAGAACAGATGGACCTAACAGACATCTACAGAACTCTACACCCAAAAGCAACAGGATACACATTCTTCTCAAGTGCACATGGAACATTTTCCAGAATAGACCACATACTAGGCCACAAAAAGAACCTCAGTAATTTCAAAAATATTGAAATCCTACCAACCAACTTCTCAGATCACCAAGGTATAAAACTAGAAATAAATTTTAGAAAGAAATCAAAAAGGCTCACAAATACATGGAGACTTAACAACACTCTCCTAATTAATCAATGGGTTAACGACCAAATCAAAACAGAAATCAAAGAATATATGGAGACTAATGACAACAACAACACAAAGCCACAACTTCTGTGGGACGCAGCAAAGGCAGTTCTAAGAGGAAAGTATATTGCAATCCAGGCCTATTTAAAGAAGGAAGAACATTCCCAAATGAATAGTCTAAAGACACAATTACTGAAATTGGAAAAAGAAGAACAAATGAGGCCCAAAGTCACCAGAAGGAGGGACATAATAAAGATTAGAGAAGAAATAAATAAAATTGAGAAGAATAAAACAATAGAAAAAATCAATAAAACCAAGAGCTGGTTCTTTGAAAAAATAAACAAAATAGATAAACCCCTAGCCAGACTCATTAAGAGAAAAAGAGAATCTACACACATAAACACAATCAGAAATGAGAAAGGAAAAATCACGACGGACCCCACAGAAATACAAAGAATCATAAGAGAATATTATGAGAATCTATATGCTAACAAGCTGGAAAACATAGAAGAAATGGACAACTTCTTAGAAAAATACAACCTTCCAAGACTGACCAAGCAAGAAACAGAAAAACTAAACAGACCAATCACCAATGACAAAATCGAATTGGTAATCAAAAAACTACCCAAGAACAAAACCCCTGGGCCTGATGGATTCACCTCTGAATTCTACCAGACATATAGAGAAGAAATAACACCGATTCTCCTTAAAGTTTTCCAAAAAATAGAAGAGGAGGGAATACTTCCAAACTCATTCTATGAAGCCAGCATCACTCTAATACCAAAACCGGGCAAAGACCTCACCAAAAAAGAAAATTACAGACCAATATCCCTGATGAACGTAGATGCAAAAATACTCAACAAAATATTAGCAAACCGAATTCAAAAATACATCAAGAGGATCATACACCATGATCAAGTGGGATTCATCCCAGGGATGCAAGGATGGTACAACATTCGAAAATCCATCAACATCATCCACCACATCAACAAAAAGAAGAACAAAAACCACATGATCATCTCCATAGATGCTGAAAAAGCATTTGACAAAATTCAGCATCCATTCCTGATTAAAACTCTCAACAAAATGGGTATAGAGGGCAAGTACCTCAACATCATAAAGGCTATATATGACAAACCCACAGCTAACATCATACTTAACGGCGAGACGCTGAAAGCTTTTCATCTAAGATCGGGAACAAGACAGGGATGCCCACTCTCTTCACTGTTATTCAACATAGTACTGGAGGTCCTAGCCACAGCAATCAGACAAAACAAAGACATACAAGGCATCCAGATTGGTAAAGAAGAAGTCAAATTGTCACTATTTGCAGATGACATGATACTGTACATAAAAAACCCTAAAGATTCCATTCCAAAACTACTAGAACTAATATCTGAATTCAGCAAAGTTGCAGGATACAAAATTAACACACAGAAATCTGTTGCTTTCCTATACACTAATGATGAACTAACAGAAAGAGAAATCAGAAAAACAATTCCATTCACAATTGCATCAAAAAGAATAAAATACCTAGGAATAAACCTAACGAAGGAAGTGAAAGACCTGTACTCTGAAAACTACAAGACACTCCTAAGAGAAATTAAAGAGGACACTAACAAATGGAAATGCATCCCATGCTCTTGGCTAGGAAGAATCAATATTGTCAAAATGGCTATACTACCTAAGCAATCTACAGATTCAATGCAATCCCTATCAAACTACCAACAGCTTTCTTCAATGAACTGGAACAAATAATTCTAAAATTCATATGGAACCACAAAAGACCCCGAATAGCCAAAGCAATCCTGAGAAGGAGGAATAAAACAGGGGAATTACACTCCCTGACTTCAAGCTCTACTACAAAGCCACAGTAATCAAGACAATTTGGTATTGGCACAAAAACAGACCCACAGACCAGTGGAACAGAATAGAAAATCCAAACATTAACCCAAACATATACAGTCAATTAATATTTGATAAAAGTGCCTTGGATATACAATGGGGAGATGACAGCCTCTTCAGCAGCTGGTGTTGGAAAAACTGGACAGCTACATGTAAGAGAATGAAACTGGACTACTGTCTAGCCCCATACACAAAGGTAAACTCAAGGTGGATCAAAGACCTGAATGTAAGTCATGAAACCATAAAACTCTTAGAAAAAAACATAGGCAAAAATCTCTTGGACATAAACATGAGCAACTTCTTCATGAACATATCTCCCCGGGCAAGGGAAACAAAAGCAAAAATGAACAAGTGGGACTATGTCAAGCTGAAAAGCTTCTGTACAGCAAAGGACACCATCAGTAGAACAAAAAGACATCCTACAGTATGGGAGAATATATTCATAAAAAACGTATCTGATAAAGGGTTGACATCCAAAATATATAAAGAACTCATGCACCTTAACAAACAGAAAGCAAATAATCCAATTAAGAAATGGGCAGAGGACATGAATAGACACTTCTCCAAAGAAGAAATTCAGATGGCCAACAGGCACATGAAAAGATGCTCCACATCGCTAATCATCAGAGAAATGCAGATTAAAACCACAATGAGATATCACCTCACACCAGTGAGGATGGCCAACATCCAAAACACAAACAACAACAAATGTTGGCGAGGATGTGGAGAAAAGGGAACCCTCCTACACTGCTGGTGGGACTGCAAATTAGTTCAACCATTGTGGAAAGCAGTATGGAGGTTCCTCAAAAAACTCAAAATAGAAATACCATTTGACCCAGGAATTCCACTCCTAGGAATTTACCCTAAGAATGCAGCAGCCCAATTTGAAAAAGACAGATGCACCCCTATGTTTATTGCAGCACTATTTACAATAGCCAAGAAATGGAAGCAACCTAAGTGTCCATCAGTAGATGAATGGATAAAGAAGATGTGGTACATATACACAATGGAATATTATTCAGCCATAAGAAGAAAACAAATCCTACCATTTGCAACAACATGGATGGAGCTAGAGGGTATTATGCTCAGTGAAATAAGCCAAGCCAAAAAAGACAAGTATCAAATGATTTCACTCATATGTGGAGTATAAGAACAAAGAAAAAATACTGAAGGAACAAAACAGCAGCAGACTCACAGAACCCAAGAACGGACTAATAGTTACCAAAGGGAAAGGGACTGGGGAAGATGGGTGGGAAGGGAGGGATAAGAGGGAAAAAGGGGCATTATGATTAGCAGATGTAATGTTGGGGGGGCACGGGGAGGGCTGTACAACTCAGAGAAGACGAGTAGTGACTCTATAGCATCTCACTACGCTGATGGACAGTGACTGTAATGGGGTTGGTGGGGGGGACCTGATGAAGGCATAGTTTAATAATCGTAATATTGCACATGTAATTGTAAATTAATGATAATAAAATAAATTATATTAAAAAAAAATCCAGGAAGGTAAGAAGTAAGTTTCTGAACATACTGTTTAGCAAAAAAACAATAACTCAGCCCACCCTAGGGGCAGGGCAAGTGGTCTTAATTGATAGGCCCCCAGACCAGGAAGCTGCTTTTCTGGGAAGAAATCAGCAGTAAATTTCTTATGCTAATTTTCAGAATTACCTGGAAAACTAATACGAAAAGAGGCTTAATGACTCATCAGAGATAAACATTTTGGGACCACTCAACAAGTCCATACTCCTAGCCCTTTGAAACTCAACTACCTATAAAATCCCAGACCCTAAACCCTTAAGGGCACCTCTTCTCTGTAGCCCACACTGTCCTTTCTCTGAGTGTGCACCTTTTTGCTTTAAATAAACCTCTCACTGCTCTTCTTATTTTTGTCTCTGCACTTTTCCAGTGGTAAGTGTTTTTGTTACTTTGCTTTGTCATTCTAATCCTCCGGATTTCAGCTCAAACCTTCACTCTCTCTGTCCTATTTCAGACAAGTAGGGAGGGGCTTCTAAGAGCTGAGATCTGGGCTTGCAAATTACCATCGCCTGGGTGACCCAGATGGAACTGCAGCTTACAGTCGTGCTCTTTAGTGGCCTGCCTGAAAGTCTCCTTTCTTTGGCTCTAGGAAGTTCGCAGAACATAATCTCAGTGCATCCAGTGCTCTGTGGCTCCCCCAAATCCTAGGGTGTTAGGGACTTAGTTCCGATGCTGTGCAGATCCAAGTGGACACTGGACACCAGGTGACACTGGCTTAAGGAGTTCACAGGCGATGTGACCCATGCTGAGTAGCAGTTCAATGAACTTCCTTTATCATTCTGTTCTGTCATTCCCTGACACTCTCTCTCACTTTAACAAATTCCTTGCTCACCTTGTATTGTGACTTCCCTGCGTCTCTGAACCGACCTCTCCCCCACACCAGCACTACTCATAATAGCTCCAAACTGTGTGTGTATATAAATATATATATACACAGAGACAGATTTATTATAAATAAGTGGATCACGGTGATGCCGGGGTTCTTGTTTGCCGAGTCAAAAGAATGAACTTAGCAAGCAGTCAAGGTAGGAGAGCCAGGGAGAGGCTTATTTAGAGATACAGTGAGAAGACAGAGCTCCTACTGAAGGAACAAAACAGCAGCAGACTCACAGAACCCAAGAACGGACTAATAGTTACCAAAGGGAAAGGGACTGGGGAGGATGGGTGTGAAGGGAGGGACAAGGGGGGGAAAGGGGCATTATGATTAGCAGATGTAATGTTGGGGGGGCATGGGGAGGGCTGTACAACTCAGAGAAGACAAGCAGTGACTCTATAGCATCTCACTATCCTGATGGGCAGTGACTGTAATGGGGTTGGTGGGGGGGACCTGATGAAGGGGGTAGTTTAATAACCATAATATTGCACATATAATTGTAGATTAATGATACCAAAATAAATTATTAAAAAAAAAACTAAAAAGAAAAAAAGAAGAAGATAGAGCTCCTGGCTCACACCAGGAGGGGACAAGAGAGTCTGTTGTGGTGTTTTGTCTAGGGAATTTATAGGCAGTTGAGAGACAAAGGGCTAGGAATGGAGACCCACCAAATGGTCTCTAAATGTTTATCTTTGAAGAGACACTAAGTTTCTTATCAGTATTCTGGACTATTCTGCAGAGTTAACATAAGAAATTTACTGCTTTGATTCTTTCCCAGAATAGCAATTTCTTGGTTTGAGAGCATATCAATCAAGGCTGCTTGTCTTGCTCTCAAGGTGGACTGGGTTATTGTCTGTTTGTTAAATAGTAAGTTAAGAATCTTACTTCTTAACTTCTTGGGTGTAAAAATGCAATCTTATCTTTAAGATGAAATCCTTCCTGCCCTTCACTATGTTGTTTAGGGCTGGGCCTGCCTGCTATATGAATTGCCCAGGTTATATATTACTTGATTAGGGCTGGAGGAGGAAAAGCAGCATCTGGGTAAAGTTAAAGATAAGCTGGGCCTTTTAGCAGGCTAAAGTGAACTTTACAATAGCCTCATTTAATTGACACAAACAAGACATGAGCTACGCTGAGGCATTTTCTTATTTGGGGGCTGTTCAAACATTCCAGGCCAGGTTACTTACTCTTGGCTTTTTAGTTTTAACTAATCTTCACTGAAGAATGCTTATATTCCTAGTTTGATATTTTACTTTAGAGAATTAATGCGACTCTGACTTTGCTTAATTGTTTAATATGGAGTTTTGGTAGGGGTCTTTTTCCAGAGGCCCTCACCCCTACTCTGACTACACCCATGGCCCCTGTCTCAACGGGATTATAGAGGCTAAAAAGTCCCAAGATCTGCAGTCAGGAAGCTGGAGACCTAGAAGAAACCTGTCCTGTAACTTCCCACCTGAGTCCAAAGTCCAGGAAACCAGAAGCAGATGGTTGAGCCTAGGGGAATGTCTCAGCTCAGGCCAGGGAAGGTTCCTCTTACCTTTTTTGTTCTATTGAAGTCTTAAATGGATTGGATGAGGCCCACCCATATTAGGGAGGCCCATCTACTGCCCTCAGTTTGCTGATTCAAATGTTAATCTCATCCCAAAACGCCCTCACAGACACATGAGAATAATGCTTATGTTTGACCACCTGTCAGGGATCCCATGTCCCAGTCAAGTCAACATAAAAAATTATCCATCACAATGCTAATGAATGCCCAGCAATACAGAAAAAGTAATAAACATCATAAGAAATTTTAAGAAGTTAAATATGAAAGAGGTCATGTTGTATGATTCCACTTATATGAACTACAACATAGGCAAAAGTGGTTTAATCTCTAAAATGTTAGAATAGATGTAAACCTATGTTCCAACAATTCCACTCCTACAAATATTCCCACTAGAACTAGTGATTTTAGAGAGGGAAACAGGAAGGCTTTAAAGGGCTGACAATATTCTGTTTCTTGATCTAGGTGATGTAAAATTCCACTTATCCTCTGTATATATACCTTTGATTTTGGGATATAATAAGTCATAAGAAATACATATTTGGTCATTCAAGCATATATTTCCCAGGTTTATTTGGTCTTCATCCACACTTCCTGAAAACACTGCAGAGTCTTAAAGGTGAAATGGGTGTTCTGTCATGTTAATGAGAGACTTTTGGACCCCCACCCAAGGGGCAGGAGCTGAAGGCTGAATCAGCCAGTGGCCAATAATTTAGTCAATCATGACTCTGCAATGAAGCCCTCACAATACCCCAGGAGAAATGCTTATCCCTCTCTGCTCTCAGACCCTGCTACTCTGTCAGAGGGTTTCCATTCTTGGGGAACCAGAACACGCTCCATGGGGAGAGAAGCTGCTTTGTTTAGGACCTTGCCCTGTGCCTCTCTTCATTGGCTGTTAACTTGTATCCTTTACAGTATCCTTTATTCAACTGATAAATGCAAGTGTTTTCCTGAATTCTGTGAGCTGCTCTAGCAAATTAATCAAACCTAAGGGGGAGGTCATGGGAACCTCCAATCTGTATCAGGTCACATAGAAGCACAGGTTAACTGTCTGGGGCTTGCAACCGGCGTCTGGAGTGCAGGGTGGCAAGGCAGTCTCGTAGGACAGAACCCTTAACCTGGGAATCTGGTGCTGTCTCTGGGCAGAGAGCGTCAGAATTGAGTTGAGTTCTTGGACACCCTGGTGGTGGTAGAGAATTGCTTGGTGCTGTGTGTGTACAAAGACTCCTTTTACCCCCAGCACACACACACAATGGAATTGGGTCTGGGAGCCCGAAAGGAGTAAAGCCCACCATCAGCGCAGATTTACAAAATATTATCACCAAAATAAAGCTGGAAGAAGATGCTAGGGGAAAGTTTGGTCCTGTGATAAATTATGTTTGACCTGCTGCTTCTGTCTCTATAGGATGAAACTTACGGAGCTACAGGGCCAGATCTCACAAGTCCATACACGAAACACGGAGGAATTAGAACAGTGCTGCGTATAGTAAATCTGGGTTTTGTCATGAAGTTTGGCAGGACAGTGTCCCAAATATTTCGTTCTTTGTGATGTTTTTGCTGCTCCCTTTGGCAATCATATACATTAAAAAAAAGCAAACAATATTTCCTAGCATATATAGAATCCATCAGAGCAAAATGGAAAACCCAAAGAACTTGGAGCTTTTATTTCAAGTTCCATGCACTTGGAGTTCCTGGGGCTGTTCAGAACGGCCAGAGATGCTCAAGTGGCAGGCCACGCCATTCAACACACTCTGCCAACATTATGAGGAGAGAAAACAAATTTATATTCAAAATCGTTGGGGAAATGCTTCAACCTAAAATCTTTGTCTCGGGGATACCTTTAATAAAGAGAATAATCAGGAAGTGGCTCTAAGCCCTTGAGAATCAAGCCTGTGGACCTCAGTCTGTACTCAGTGTAGTTAAGGAAGAGATGATTGTAAAGAAGAGAGAAAATGCCAAGGATTCTAACTTTCGTCTGGGATGAGGAGACGGTTCCTGTTGCCAAATGCCTGCAGACCATTCTGCCAGTTCCCACTGACTGATACCCATCTTGAGAGCCTGCCTGAGAACATGGGTTGTGGGCTACTTTTATCATCTCAGCTGAATACAAACTTCTGGATTAAGAAATACTTAAGGTTTCTGTTTTTAAGAAGCTTTCCAGAGTGGAATGTATAACCTTCAAAAAGCACTGAACAGTGTACGAATCACTGAAGTAATGCTGTACCTTCTTAGAGTTTCATAAGTACATGAAGTAGACACTAGCATTATTTTCACTGTAAAGATAAGGAGAACTTAGGTTCAGAGAGGTTGAGTGATCTGTCTCAATTCACATGCTAGCTTGGAACCAAGTCAGGACTTGAACCTGGCTAGGCTGTGTGCAGAGAACATGCTCTGACCACAGTGCCACCCTACCAAACCATGTCCGCTGTGTTTTTAAATAATTAACCTCTATATGTAGTTTTGTTTTTAACACACCTTGACATTTTATTTTACATCTTGGTAGTTCATTTTATAATTTTGTTTGTGGCAAGTTTTCATTTCTATTTAGAGATTTATTGTATAGGTCAATATCAAATATGAATGAAGTTTTAGAGATCCTAGTAAAATACAGATGCACTAATTACTGTAAATTCCTAAAGGAAACTGCCCCATGTTCAAGTTGGATTTAATCAATGCAAGATTGGCTCATTATTACTTTGGCAACAGAAAGACTAATTTGCTGTCATGCCAGAGCAAAACTACAGTGGGCATGGGTCAAATAAGTTACTAATATTACTTTGTTCCTAAATTATGGTACATGAAATACTAATATGTGATTAAAATATTGTAGGACAGAAACTAAATTATTATTAATTTCAGGTCATATACTCATCAATTTATTAATGCATGAGTTAAGTGTAACTATCAGCTGTGAAGCTACATTTGTGGGCTATATTAAAATACAAGAGACATACATAAAATGGAATCTGGAGAACATGAACTCTTACTCATTGTCTGAATTGAAATCATAGTGAAATGAGCTGTGGACTTGGGATTGGTGCTAGAATATCATTAAAGCAGACAAAATAACAACATACATCTTGTCCTCATAAGTGTTGTCTGAAATCCCTAATTTTTCAGTTGCCTTTTCCTTACATGCTACTTCCCTAACTTCAAGAGGGAAAGCAGTTTCAGTATAACCATTAGACTACAGATGTGTTTAGGAGAGACATAATTACTGTTTCAAGTTCATCGTAAACTCAGAGTTAGAGTTTTAAAAAACACTTTTTAATTCCACAACTAAATTCAGACACATGGTTTCTGCACAGAATGAGGTTACTCTGCTAGTTCCATCCTGCTTTTTATTATAAGCATGAAGGCACTGTAAGTATGCCTCTAGTAATTCTGTCAGTGTTGCCCATGATTCAGGTAAGGTAGTGTGAGAAGCACACTGATTTCATAACTACAATCTTTAAGCACCTAGAAAAACAGATTTTCTTACCTGGTGTTACTGACCAACGATCATCCTCAGTGAGGGTTTTGTTGAATCACATTAAGAGCAAGCAGGGATGGGTATAGGGTCCAGGACCATCATCTCTCTTTACCAGCTCAGCTCCTAACTGAGGAATCATTCCTCCCCCATGTCTAGCTTTGCCATGCTGTTTCTACCCGCAAAAGAATCCTTGTGGACACACAAACACTTACTCAGACTTCATTTCCTTACATACTCTGCCTCTCGGACTGAAATACAAAGTACTCGTTGGACTCTTTCCTGCTGTCAGGAAGGTGGGCTCAGTGTGAAGGTCAGGGCGTTCAGTACACGTGGGAGGGAGGCAGGCAGACCCAGTTAAAGGTTTCTGAGCCTGTGACCTCCACTCCCCTCGGAACTGTAATTCTCCTGTCACTGTCATTTCAGCTGCAGTGGCGATGACGGTGCAGGCTTGGGGAGCTGAGCATATCCTGAAAAACTTTCTTCCCAGTTGCTCATTGTCATGAGCAATTACAATTCCTTGGAGTGTCTTCACATAGACCATTGAAGTGTTTGGGGGAGATCTATTTTTTCATGATCCCTGAAGTTTTAATAGGCAGATTCTACCATCATTTACTATCAGATAAGCGAATGCTACTTGCTCTGACTGCATTGAATGGTTACTAGATGTATTTATGCTGAAATTTCATAAAGGAGCACTCATTCATTATGTAGTTAATGGAAAAAAATAGAATTTTTGAGCCCAAACTGGTTCTTTGGCTTTTCCAACAGACAAGTCCAGCATTTGATTTAAGTCTACTATTCATTTCCCATGTGAGAGTTTTATTCCAACTCAGAAATTAAAGGAACCACAGTCCACACAGCCCTCTAACAGCAACAGCAAGTTTGGAGGTTCCCTAAAAACATCCAGAGTTTCTATTATTCTCTAGAGGGACTCATAGCACTAACTGGGAGCTGTTCCACTCGCTATTGCAGCTCATTGCAGAGAAGGGATGCAGATGAACACCAGACAAGGGAAGCAGGGCATGGGGCAGAGTCCAGGAGAAGTTCCAAGCGTAGGTCTTCTGGTTGTCTTCCCCCTGCGGCCTCATGGTGGTGTTCCTCTCTGGGACTGACACATGACAGCACTCGTGGAGTACCGCCAGCAAGGAGGCTCATTGAACCTTTGGTGCCCGGTTTTCACTGCAACTCTGTCGCTTACTTTCTGGGTGGCTGACCTTTAATTTCAGCTCTTCCAGAGGCTGAGATGATAGTCTGGGCCCAAAGCCCCATCGTAAATCAGATTGTGAGACTGGTGGCCAAGCCTCCAAGCAAACAAAACCCTCATCAGGCATGATTTTCCAGGCATCTGGAGATCACGTCTCAGGAGCTGTGGGCAAAGGCCAGACCTGACTTTATGTAAAGTTAATTCTCTACTAGACAGGCCACCATCTGGCTTCTCCCAAGACTCTCCTACAACAAAACGAACATGTTCGTTTGGGCCCTGCCCTCTAGCACTGCATCTAAAGGACAGACAGCAGCTGTACAACTGTGTGTATACGTTCCTGCGAAGCAGTGTGAGGTAGGGATAGATTCAAAGCAACAATCCATCCTCTAACGTCATGACACACGTTTCCATAGTTTTGTACTACATTACTCATTTCCCTCCTTGACCCACCAGCCTTACTCTGGATGAGGCCAACTGGTCACTGCTCACTCTAATTTCCACATCAGAGAAGAGACAACCCATTCTCTAAACACAAACACCCAGGACATCACTCAGACACACACACAAGCACTCAGTGTGCACACTCACACATTCAGCACACCGAAATATATACTTACAGTCATTCCCATACACACTGAGTCCCACACAAAACACTCATATGTACATTCACCACGTACAGTTTCCATTCCCTTTCGTGCATAATCACGGTACACAAACCCACACAAATGACGTCATCCCCAGGTGGATATGTGTCTCAGTAACATGTTTGTATGTGAAAGAATTGGGCACATCTTCAAACCTGTGATTGCAAGAAAAAGTGGGGGGAGGGTGTCCTAATTGCCTCCAACACCCCTATCGACCCCATCAGAGCCCACATAGGCAGCATTTAAAAGTGCCCTCAGCTTTGCCACTTAAGGTCGGGGGTGTGGTGAGAAACTAGGAGTGTGTTGGGTGTGTGTGACTGAGTTATGCAAGAACCAGGGCACAGGGAAGGGGCATAGGAGTAAGATGGGGTGCAAGAGCGTGGGGGTTTGGGTGGTAGTATGGGGTGTTAAGATGTGCATGGGGTAAAGTATATGCTGTGTTTAAAGTGCACCGTGGGGCTTAAGGGCAAAAGAGGTCAAAAGTGTGCCAGGAAGTTAAGGGCGTAGCACATACTGGGCTCTGTGGGGATAAAGGGTACAGTGTTCACGGGAACAAACCACGATGGGGACAGGGACAGCAGGTGCAGGGTGGTAAAGGGAGGGTGGGTAGGATACAAGGCACAGGGGAGTTCCTGTCCACATCAGCTTAAAGAACTAAGATGGAAAGGTTCTTTTGGTGGTGGACGTGACATAGTGACACTCGGGTAGGTGGAAGGCTGAACTCTTCATTACAGCTCAAGGGGCGGGGCGGGCAGGCAGGGCCTCACAGGGCTTCCCCCTGGGGGAGGGGGCAGCAAACCAGAGTCATGGGGGCAACTTACATGTGGCAAATTAGTGGGATTAGCTAGGTTTTGAGGGCTCTCTGTACATTGGCTGATTTGAATATTTCCTCAGGGTCCAGGGCATAGAATGAGATGGTTCCTGATCTACTGGCAATTGTCTCCAGGACATTGGAACTGGTGCCTGGTGGCCAGGGGTATGAGCGCTCCACAAAGGAAGTGATGGGGTCTGTGGATTCATCAGCTGCTCAAAAAGGAGAACTAATTGTTCTCTAGCCATGGCTGCAAAACTGGGTCAAGACAGCATAAATCCAAAAACCTTAAAACTATGTGACAGTGTATTTTTGGGGTGGGAATGTCCTGGGGGTAGTTAGTGGTCTAAGGCAGAGCTTGAGGTCGGGAAGTGTAGCTGGATGGAGGCTTGCAGAGGATATAATGGGCTCAGGAGACAAAAGGGTTGCGGGTGATGAAGTCAGCCGGGGAGGGGAGTGGGTCTGAGGAGACCGAAGGGCCCAGAGGAAAAGAGCAGGTTTGGGGTGTGAATTGGGGGCATGGAGAGGTGATGGCACCCAGTGTTTGAGGGGTGAAATTTTGAGAGCGGGGTTTAGCGGACATGGGAATTTGGCTGAGGTCACTGAAATAGAGGCAACTACAGGTCAGGGGGGAATGTGGAGGTTATGGAAGGTGAAGAGTGCTTGGCTGAGGTCCTGGGCATGGTTCCGGATGTAGAGGCGACAGAGGGAAGGAATCCAAAGTTGGTGAAGGATGGAGGTGGGGTATGGAAGTTGGAGGGTCAGGTGGAGGTGGGAAGGGGAAATGCAGATCAAGGAGTTGGAGGGTGATGGGGCAGGCACTAAGAGATGGATAAGGGGTGGGGGGACGCAGGTCTCACTAGTGACAGAGGTGGACAGGATGTCAGTGTGGAGAAAAGGAGTTGGAGTGGCAGGGGCACATTGGAGGTCACTGATTCATTTCCCCATTCATCAATACCCTCATTTACATGGGAGTCACAGATTACTCATGGATCATTTTTACACTTGCCTCATGAAGGAAAAATCTTGCTCATATAAAATGCTCCTACAAAGTGTTTAACACACAGTAGGACCACAGGTTGATTCTGAGTAGACAACATCCCCCATGCCCACTATTTCTTTACTGGAATTCCAGGTAGGAGGTGTGACCACTGTGTGGGCCTGGCTGGAGACCTGTTAGTGGTACCAGGCACTCAGTGTTGACAACAGGTGGCAGGCCTGCTCCCTTCCTAATACTTAAGTCTTCAAGAAATTGCCCAACACTGATTTGATCAAATCCCCCTTCTTTATGGTAGTATTTCTAAAAGGTAGTACATGCCTTATATCAGACATAAAAGCATAACAAAACAGAATTGAAATGTTTTAAATAACGTTTGTTCCTTGTGTGAAACCATCCCAAGTGGTAACCACTGGTAACAGTTTTGTGGGTCTGATAACAGTTCAAGATAGTTTTCACTGGGAAAATTCCTCCGGTGTCACAGCGAGCCAGGCAGACCTGCATGCCCTGGTGTTAGCCCTTGATGACGTTACATCACATGGCAAAAGGGACTTGGCAGATGGAATTAGGGTTACTAATCATCTGGCTACAACAGGGACATTATTCGAGATCACCTGGGTGGTCTGAATGTAATCATGTGGCTCTAAAGAACAGAAGAAACCGATTAGATGCAACAAAGAAGGAAGAGATTCAAAAAGGGGGCCAGGATTCAGTGTGCTGATGGTGGCTTTCAAGACGGACAAGGCCACGTAGAGACTGTAAAAGGAAATGAATTCTGCCAACAGCAGGCATCAGCCTGGAAGCAGTTCTCCCCAAGAGGCTCCAGTGACGGGCCCAAGGGAGCCACCACCTTGATTTCAGCCTTCTGACCCCTGACCTGAGAGGAAATAATGAGTGTTGTGTTAAGCTGTTATGTTCGTGGAAAGTTGTTACTGTAACAGTAGAACCTAATACAGGAATGCCTCTTTTTTAGTGTGCTTTACAGGAATACCTCTTTTTAGTGTGCTTTGCAGATATGGTTTGTGTGGTTTGTCTGTTTTTTTTTACAAATTGAAGGTTTGGGGTGACCCTGCCTTGAGCAAGTCCATCGGCACCATTTTCCAACAGCATTTGCTCACTGCACATCTCTGTGTCACAGTTTGGTAATTCTCTCAACATCTCAGACCTTTTCATTTTATTATACTTGTTATGGTGCCCTGTGATAAGTGATCTTTGATGTTACTATGGAAATTGTTTAAGGGCACCACAACTTGCACCCATGGAAGACAGACAACTTCATCGGTAAGCGTTCTATGTGTTCTGTCCCAGATGTGGTGGAAACAGCAGGAGAACTAGAGTTTGAAGTGGAGCCTGAAGATGGCACTGAATTGCTGCAATCTCATGATAAAACTTTAAGTGATGAGAAGTTGTTTCTTACGGATGAGCCAAGATAGTGGTTTCTTGAGATGGACTCTACTCCTGGAGAAGATGCTGTGAAGGTTGTTGAAATAACAACAAAGGATTTAGAAAATTACATAAACTTAGTTGATAAAGCAGTGGCATGGTTTGAGAGGATTTTTAAAAGAAGCCCTACTGTGCGTGAACTCCTGTCAAACAGCATCAAACAGTCACAAACAAGCCACAGACTAGTCGTTTATGAAAGGAAGTCTCCTGTTGAGGTCATTCCTTATCTAACACAAGAAACTGTCACCCTTGACAAATCAACACTAGTATTATGCCATCACTTAATGCACAGTCCATATAGAGGTCTCCCCCAGTGATACAATGATGCCTTTCAAATCTGTTTTCATAAATCTCAGATCAAGTCATCATGCAAGGATTGCTTTCATTGTCTTGATTCTTTAGTTTCTTTAATCTAGAACAGTTGCCCCTACCCCTTTTTGTCTTCAGTGATGCCGACATTTTTTTAAGTAGGCATACTCATTGTTTTACAGAATGTCCTTCAGCCAGTGGGAAGAGGGCTTTTGAAATGATCAGAATCCAACTATGTCTTCTCAATGGTGATCTGAAAGTTTTGCCTTTCAGATTTAGGTTTTTGGTCTATTGAGAATAGATCTGGATATATGATGTGAGGTAGGGATCTAATATCCCCTTTTTCCATATCAATAATCAATAATCCCAGCTCACTGTATGAAAGATTTATCCTTTCCCCAGTGATCTGTAGAACCACTTCCACACATGATTTTAGGCTGTCTGGCCCTACAATAACATGTGATGCTATTCATACTATATATATAGGAACATACATAAAACTAATAGATTCTAGGGGCATAAACCATGCTGTCACATGTTCCCATCAAAATGACTAAAGAACCAAAACAATGTGGATACTAATGTTACTAAGAGATTTTCTTAAAACAAATATTCAAGGACTGTTTAAATAAGTATCACCTTCACAAATACCTTCTCATTCTGCTCTCATCTACAAGCGGACTGTAAGATTTGTAAATTGGGGAGGGCGTGCCCCACAGCCACCCCCAGTCGAAGAAGGTTGCTGTGCTGATTATTTAGCTCTCATCCCTCATGTCTCAACCTACTCTTCCATTGTGTCCTTTGTGACACTGGGGCTGGCAATGCAAACCAGATTCTCATCTGCCAGCTGCCTTCATGTTAAGTTGTGCCAACATGGGACACCTCAGGGAGTGGACAGGCAGAAGGAAAATGCGGGAGGCATTTGCCATTTCCTGTTTTCTCTCTCTTCTTGCTGCTCAGGAAACATTTGGTTGCAGGTTTAGGTTTCTGTCCAGTCTCAGAATCATCTTCATCACACACCCTCAGGGGCTCCAGCATCAGCCAGCCTCAGAGACTGGAGGCAAAGCTCTATGAGGGCCCCTCCTCCAGGCGCCAGAGGACCTTACGCCAGTCACTCTTCATGCTCTTCAAGTCATCAGAGATAATACTTCCTGATTAAAAAGCAACCATAACTCCTTAGTGAAAATTTTGCAAAAACCTAAATGTTGACCATTTGATGGCCTTGAATTATGTAAGTAACACTGGCTCCTCTGGTGGTTACAAGAATGGTAGAATGTTGCTGTTACAGCATCTGATCTTGGTGCTTTCTGTGTGAGGGACTCTTCTAGAACCTTCTCTCTTTCTTCTGTGGTTATCAGTCTGCTTCTACTTCCTACCACCAATCAGGGCCAGTACTGGCAAATTGTAATTTCCTAACACTACATATTAGTTGATACTGAGTTGTGTAAATGAGTGCAGTCATCTCCAGTGTGAATTACTGCCATCATGTTCTTATGTGACTAATACCTCTTTTTAAATCCTCCTCAGTTATTTGACCCCTTCCATTTCTTTGCTCATAACTTCATTGATGATGCAACTCAGTTGTATGAAATTAGGAAAGAACTCACTTGTGGGTAGAATTCCCAGTGAGGCGGAATATCCACGGAGACATGTACTTAGCACCAGTCCCTCACGTGTCAGACGTCAGCGTTTCCTGCTCTCCTCCATGTGAGCCACTGTCTGCCCTTGGGATTGTGAAAAAGTAAGTCTTTCACAAATGCTCCAGTAGTCTCTTAAGAGATTCTAGTTAGCAGCTTGTAGTTGTTCTTGGTAATTAGCAACTGGGAAAAAAGTTTTTAAAAATATTCTCAGGCCCCAAGCCTGTTAGTGCCATCGCTGTGGGAAGTGAAGTGGTGATTGCAGTTCTGAGGGGAGGGGATGTCACAGAATCTGAAGTCCTATTTCAGGGTCCAGCCACCCCTCCCAAGCACACTGACTGCTTTGACTCTCACCCTGAGCCCACCACCCAGTCAGCAGGAAAACATCAGTGGGTTTTCTCTCTGTTCATCTGAGAGGTAGAATCTGTAAGGGAAGGAAGTGTGTCAGGAATCAGCTTAAGTGAATCTATGGGACAAAGTCTTCTGTGTGTGAACCTGGTCCAGGACCAAAGCCACGTATGAAGATGGAATAAATCCCGAGGCATGAGCTGAGCTAGTAAAGGAAGATGAAGTCCCACACCCACACCATCCCTGATAGCTCCAAATGTGATGTGACGTAACACTCACTGACAGCTACTGTTGTGATTTAATCCAAGGCATGATGAAATCTGGTTTTTAATGTGCTTAAGGGCTATAGTTCACAGTCATTCTCCGTTTCAGCTAGCTTTACAGGAATCGTAGACGTGATTTAACGTTTCTAGGGGTGCACTTGTAACACCTCCTTGCTTGTAACAAAGAGTAGGTTGAACCCATAGGAATCACCTGGTGCTGGGCAGAAACTGTGTGTCTGGCAGCAGCTGTGGAAGTTAGATGCTCTCCGAGGCTGGGCGAGTCGGTGCCCAGCAGTCTTCATGATTACACTTCCGGTGATTATGGGGAGGCTTTTCCCAGGTCGCTGTTACGCAGGCAGCACCAGGGAAAATTTAGCTTTGTACATTTCAGACAAAATTTTTAAGCTCGTGTGAATCTTGTGATATTGCACTGCTTTTAAATATTATACTACTATCTTGTCAGTGATTTCGGCCCCTGGCAAGTTCACTATGGATTCAGTGTGACCAAAGAAAATGACAGTAAAACATTCTTGGGGTGAAAGGGTTATACCCAACTTTATTTCCACGGTGGCAGGTCAATCACTAAAATCCCATTCACTCAGAGTGAGTGTGCATGTAGCAAGCCGCTCTCTGCTTCTGGGCCTCTCTGCCCGCACAGCTGTCCCGCAGAGCTGTCCTCTGGGCCTCTCTGTCTGCACGGCCATCCTCTGGGCCTCTCTGTCTGCACAGCTGTCCTCTTGGACCTCTCTGCCTGCACAGTCATCCCACACAGCGGTCCTCTGGGCCTCTGTCCTCGGTGCTGCCACCACTCCAGCCTCTGCTCTGCTCTCCTGCAGCCTTGCAGCTGTGCCACCGTGTTGCCCGGACCACTGGGCAGAGCTCTTTATATAGAGTCAGTAGCAATGTATTGCCCACACGTGTATGGTGAGCTAGCCAACCAGGGCCAGGTGAGAATCCTGGCCACAGGAACTTGCATTTTATCCATACTACCAATCCAAAAAAAGTATGTTATTTATACCATACACATACTTAAAAAATTTTTTTTTTATTTTGCTATTATTAATATACATGAGCAACATTATGGTTACTAGACTCCCCCTATTATCAAGTCCCCACCACATACCCCATTGCAGTCACTGTCCATCAGCATAGTAGGATGTCATAGAGTCACTTCTTGTCTTCTCTGTGTTATACTGCCTTCCCCGTATCCCCCCACCCCCACCCCCCCACCCCACCCCCACTACATTATGTGTGCTAATTGTAATAGCCCTTCATACACATGCTTTTTGCCTTTGTGTATGTGTATCTTGTATTTTAATATGTTACAAATCTTGCCTTACTGCTAATAATTTTGTCTAACTCAGGTATTAATAGATATGTCCTCTTAATCAAAATTGATTACTAAATTATCATTATTATTAATAAATATTTATTACATGTCATAGTCAAGATGTAGTATATGTATTAAGATGGGAATAAAAATAAATAACGTTAAGAATTAACAATAAATAAATGATCTGAATTTAGTAATAAATGTGTTTCTACCATACATTATTTACCAGGCATCAGTGTTTTGTGTCCACAGTTCTCATGACCCGTGCAGGTATCTTTCTGTTCTTGGAATAAAAGCAAATTAATTTGTCTCTTAACCATCCTTATGTGGAGCCATTCAGGTATTCAATAAATCCGACTTGTCATGGAGCAGATGCGTGCAGTTGTATATGCAACCAGTGCACTTACAATTTCCTAAAATCTCTAAAGCTTTATTTAAAGTTTATGTTTGCCAGTAGACCAAGTCTTCATCAGTAAAGGGAAACACACTGATATTTTAAAATAAAGTACCACTAATTGAAATTGAAATGACAAGGGGCAACACCAAACTTAATTTAGATCTGGTTTATCTGAGGAATAAGCTAACCAGTATTTCAGTGTGTTATGGAATACATGCACTAACTTGGTTACCAGCCCATTCAGGTTCAAATCCACACTGTGTCCTTAACCAGCGAGTGAACTAGACGAACCACCTCTCCGGGCCTGTATCCTTATCTTTGTAAGGAATGTGGTAGTGCCTGCCTCATGGGTTTGTGGAGCATAAGGACGCCCCTGCGTGTGTGGCTGTCAGAGCAGTGAGTCACACATTGCAAATGTTCTTTAATGGTTATACATGCGACATTTGGAAGCCTCTAAATGACTAGGTAAGAACCTCAACGACAGAGGGAAAACTAATAATCATTTCAAAGTAGGAATTGTTGGTGAGTAGAGAATACTGAATTTCAATTAAGATAATGTAAACCACGCCTCATATTTCCATGTAGAAAATTCTAGTTCTCAAGAGAAATATCAGTCATTGAGAACTGAGAGGATGGACACCAGGGAGTTGGCCATAGGAGCAATTGTGTTAATACAGACTACATTTGGAATCCTGGGGAATTTTTCTCTTCTTTACCGTTATTTCTTCCTTTACTTCGCTGGGTAGAGGCTCAGGTCCACAGATTTCATTATCAAGAACCTGCTGGTAGCCAAGTCCTTGGTCTTGTTCTTTTGTGGAGTCCAACGTACAGTAAGATCTTTCGGGTGGTTTCATGCTCTCGGTGATTCAAGATGCAAATTTTTCCCCTATGTTCGCGGGGTGGCCAAGGGTATGTCCACTGGCACCACCTTCCTCCTGAGTGTCTTCCAGGCTGTCACCATCAGCCCCAGGAACTCCAGGTGGGCAGAGCTTGCCATGAGAGCTCCCAAGTACATCATTCCTTCTGTTTTCCTGTGCTGGATCCTGGCAATGATGGGCAATAGTTTTCCCTATATATTTTTTTGAGTAGCAGTGTGGTCAACAAAAACATCACAAACAGTAAAGATTTCAGATCCTGTTCTGTTGTTCGTCACGACAAAACCAGAGCCTCACTGTTTGCAGCACTGCTGTCATTCCCTGACGTCGTGTGTTTGGGGCTCACGCTCGGGGCCTCCAGCTGCATGGTGTCCCTCCTGCACGGGCACACGCAGCGGGTCCAGCACATTCACATCCTATGCCTCCTCCACATCCTCCCCTGAGTCCAGAGCTACCACCACCATCCTTCTCCTGGGGAGCACCTTGGTCTGTTTTCACACTCTTTCTGCCATCCTTCAGTCTTTCCTGTCTGTTAGTAAAAATCCCAGCTGGGTCCTGTTGGACACCAGTACAGTAATCATTCTGTGTTTCCCACTGTCAGCCCCATTCTGCTCGTAAGCTGTGACTCCAGGGTGTCTGGGCTCTGCTTTGTCTGGGGAAGGAACACCAATCCCCTCATCTTGTGAGAAATAAGTAAATTGTGTGCATTTGCACAATGTTCACTTGATGATTCACTCACCCCTCTCAGAGTCCTAGGTACAATTATGAGTGGTTTACCGGAGTATGGTAAATGGGACATACTGAGCATTTTCTTTGAAATTAACAATATGTTATCATAGGAATCATAATGAAATATTAGGTAATTATCACCTCAATCCCTACACTATAGAAGTCTTACTAATGCTTGCAGTGGGGGAGTTCAGAATTTATGCAATAATTTCAGCTCCTGAAATGAGGAGATTGTGGAGAAGTCTTTGTATATGAAAGATTTCTCAGAAATGAACTCGGCATGGAATTTTCAGAAAAGGCATATGAAAATGGATAAGCATGTATCAGGTCAACACTGTAAATGAGGACAGTGGCCCTGGAGGGGAAATTCAGTCAGTGAGTAAAGCTCTGGGATCCAGTTTTAAGTTTTGTACATTACATCCTTACAGAGGCCTTAGTCCTTTGTTTGAAATAGGATGTTCTAAAGGGTGATGAGCATGTTTAAACTTTTCCAGGGAGAAACGGCCATTTGAACTGTAGTGGGCAAAGGTGAGCCTAAAATTACAACTTCGCTGGATTTTAAACAACATCAGGTGAGTGTGACAATTTCAAAAGATGTAAATAGCATGGTGTTGGGATCTACAGAAGGTTGTTTCTCTCTTTTGTGAAGAAGACTTGGCCATGTTGGCAAGAAGGGTTTGGAAGTGCACCCTCATGTCTCCAAACTCATGGGATTTGTTTATGGTGGAGAAGTCCATGAAATTTGGAGCACTGTAGGGAGAGCCACTGGAAAGGGAAAGACATGAATCCAGTCTGTTTATGTGGAGTTCATGGCTCCTTGATTTTCACGGAGCAGAGTGGATATTTCCTCAATTTTAGGAGAGTGTTTTTAAATATAGTTTTTTCTGTATTTACATTTTGAAGCCGATGAAAAGTATTGAAAATTCAACAATTAGAAAATGAAAGAATTATTTTGGCCTGATAGATTTATATATATTGGACATTGTAACAGAGAAAAACCCATTTTTTTAGCTCACATGAGACCCTCAAATATTTACCTCAAATTAGATCAGAAAGTAAGATCACAAATTAGATCACACATACCTAAAATTGTGTATGTTTATATGCATCTGTACATTTATGTGTGTGATCTGCATGTTATGTGTATGAATACATATACATATAAAGTCAGTCTTGTTTGTTATCCATCAATCAGTATATGGGAAACTTGTACATTAAGTTTGAAATAGTACTAATTAGTTTTATCAAATCTCAAAGTGTATGTTATCTGATGTGTACATTGCCAGGCTAATTGTTTGTGAAAATTCCATACAATGTATTTTTTATTTTGCTACTTTAAATGTTTGATTTTGCCACATTTCTTGAAAAAAATTCAGTAATGATAAGAAAACATGTTTGTTTATAAAAGGAGTAATCAGTCTGTTTAAGTTTAATATGATAATTGGCTCATCTGCATATCAGTAGAGTTTGTTTTTTTAGTTTAACAATGCTAACTTGTTTCCTATGAATTTTTTTATTTTGGTATTATTAATGTATGATTACATGAGCAGCATTTTGGTTACTAGACTCCCTATTATCGAGTCCCCACCACATACCCCATTACAGTCAGTGTCCATCAGCGTAGTAAGATGCTATAGAGTCCCTACTTGTCTTCTCTGTGTTATACTGCCTTCCCTGTATCCCCCTGCTACATTATGTGTGCTAATTGTAATACCCATTTTTCCCCCTTGTCCCTCCCTTCCCACCCATCCTCCCCAGTCCCTTTTCCTTTGGTAACTGTTAGTCCATTCTTGGGTTCTGTGAGTCTGCTGCTGTTTTGTTCCTTCAGTTTTTGGTTTGTTCTTATGCTCCACAGAGAAGTGAAATCATTTGATACTTGTCTTCTCCGCCTGGCTTATTTCACTGAGCATAATACCCTCTAGCTCCATCCATGTTGTTGCAAATGTCAGGATTTGTTTTCTTTATGCCTGAATAATATTCCATTGTGTATATGTACCACATCTTCTTTATCCAGTCATATAATGATGGACACTTAGGTTGCTTCCATTTCTTGGCTATTGTAAATAGTGCTGTGATAAACATAGGGGTGCATATGTCTTTTCCAAACTGCAAGGCTGCCTTCTTAGGGTAAATTCCTAGGAGTGGAATTCCTGGGTCAAATGGTATTTCTATTTTGAGTTTTTTGAGAAACCTCCATACTGCTTTCCACAATGGTTGAACTAATTTACATTCCCGCCAGCAGTGTAGGAGGGTTCCCCTTTCTCAACATCCTCGTCAACATTTGTTGTTGTTTGTTCTTTGGATGTTGGCCATCCTAACTAGTGTGAGGTGATATCTCATTGTGGTTTTAATTTGCATTTCTCTGATGATTAGTGATGTGGACCATTTTTTCATGTGCCTGTTGGCCATCTGAATTTCTTCTTTGGAGAAGTTTCTGTTCAGCTCCTCTGCCCATTTTTTTAATTGGCTTATTTGCATTTTGTTTGTTGAGGTGCATGAGCTCTTTATTTAATTTGGATGTCAACCCCTTTATCGGATATGTCATTTATGAATATATTCTCCCATACTGTAGGATGTCTTTTTGTTCTACTGATGGTGTCCTTTGCTGTACAGAAGCTTTTTAGTTTGATATAGTCCCACTTGTTCATTTTTGCTTTTGTTTCCCTTGCCAGGGAGCTATGCTCATGAAGAAGTTGCTCATGTTTCCAAGAGATTTTTGCCTATGTTTTTTTCTAAGAGTTTTATGGTTTCATGACTTACATTCAGGTCTTTGATCCATTTTGAATTTGCTTTTGTGTATAGGGTTAGACAATAATCTAGTTTCATTCTCTTACACGTAGTTGTCCAGTTTTTCCAAGACCAGCTGTTGAAGAGGGTGTCATTTCCCCATTGTATATCCATTGCTCCTTTATCGTATATTAATTGACCATATATGCTTGGGTTTATATATGGGCTCTCTAGTCTGTTCCATTGGTCTATGGGTCTGTTCTTGTGCCAGTACCAAATTGTCTTGATTACTGTGGCTTTGGTAGAGCTTGAAGTCAGCGTAATTCCCCCCGCTTTATTCTTCCTTCTCAGGATTGCTTTGGCTATTTGGGGTCTTTTGTGGTTCCATATGGATTTTAGAACTATTTGCTCTAATTCATTGAAGAAGGCCGTTGGTATTTTGATAGGGATTGCATTGAATCTGTAGATTGCTTTAGGCAGGATGGCCATTTTGACAATATTAATTATTCCTATCCATGAGCATGGGATGTGTTTCCATTTATTGGTATCTTCTTTAATTTCTCTCATGAGTGTCTTGTAGTTTTCAGAGTATGGTTCTTTCACTTCCTTCGTTGGGTTTATTCCTAGGTATTTTGTTCTTTTTTGTTGTTGTTGTTCTTTTTGATGCAATTGTGAACGGAATTGTTTTCCTGATTTCTCTTTCTGCTAGTTCATCATTAGTGTATAGGAATGCAACAGATTTCTGTGTATTAATTTTGTATCCTGCAACTTTGCTGAATTCAGATATTAGATCTAGTAGTTTTGGAGTGGATTCTTTAGGGTTTTTTATATACAATATCATGTCATCTGCAAACAGGGACAATTTGACTTTTTTCTTACCAATCTGGATGCCTTTTATTTCTTTGTGTTGTCTGATTGCCTTGGCTCGGAGCTCTAGAACTATGTTGAATAAAAATGGGGAGAGTGGGCATCCTGGTCTTGTTCCCGATCTTAAAGGAAAAGCTTTGAGCTTCTCAGTGTTAAGTATAATGTTGGCTGTGGGTTTGTCATATATGGCCTTTATTATGTTGAGGTACTTGCCCTCTATACCCATTTTGTTGAGAGGTTTTATCATGAATGGATGTTGAATTTTGTCGAATGCTTTTTCAGCATCTATGGAGGTGATCACGTGGTTTTTGTCCTTCTTTTCATTGATGTGGTGGATGATGATGATGGATTTTCGAATGTTGTACCATCCTTGCATCCCTGGGATGAATCCCACTTGATCATGATGGATGATCTTTTTGATGTCTTCTTGAATTTGGTTTGCTAATATTTTGTTGAATATTTTAGCATCTATGTTAATCAGGGTATTGGTGTGTAATTTTCTTTTTTTGTGGTGTTTTTGCCTGTTTTTTTTTGGTATTAGAGTGATGTTGGCCTCGTAGAATGAGTTTGGGAGTATTCCCTCCTCTCCTTGTTTTTGGAAAACTTTAAGGATGATGGGTATTTAGGTCTTCACTAAATGTTTGATAAAATTCAGCAGTGAAACCATCTGGTACAGGTGTTTTGTTCTTAGGTAGTTTTTTGATTACCAACTCAATTTCTTTGCTGGTAATTGGTCTATTCAGATTTTCTGTTTCTTCCTGGGTCAACCTTGGTAGGTTGTGTTTTTCTAGAAAGTTGTCCATTTCTTCTAGGTGATAACCAGTTTGTTACCATATAATTTTTCATAGTATTCTCTCATAATTCTTTGTATTTCTGTGGTGTCCATAGTGATTTTGCTTTCTCATTTGTGATTCTGTTTAGGTGTGTAAACTCTCTTTTTTTCTTGATAAGTCTATCTAGGAGTTTATCTATTTTGTTTATTTTCTCAAAGAACCAGCTCCTGCTATCATTGATTCTTTCTATTGTTTTATTCTTCTCAATTTTATTTATTTCTGCTTTAATCTTTATTATGTCCCTCCTTCTACTAACTTTGGGCCTCATTTGTTCTTCCTTTTCTAGTTTCATTAATTGTGAGCTTAGACTGTTCATTTGGGGTTGTTCTTCTTTCCTGAGGTAGGCCTGTATTGCAAAATATTTCCCTCTTAGCACAGGCTTTGCTGTGTCCCACAGATTTTGTGTGTTGAATTATTGTTGTCATTTTTCTCCATATATTGCTTGATCTCTGTTTTTATTTGTTATTGATCCTTTGATTATTTAGGAGCATGTTATTAAGCCTCCATATGTTTGTGGGATTTTTAATTTTCTTTGAGTAATTTATTTCTCGTTTCATACCTTTGTGATCTAAGAAGCTGCTTTGTACAATTTCAATCTTTTTAACTTTACTGAGGCTCTTTTTGTGGTCTAGTATATGATCTATTCTTGAAAATTTTCCATGGGCACTTGAGAAGAATGTGTATCCTGTTGCTCTTGGATGAAATGTTCTGTAGATGTTCATTAGGTCCATCTGTTCTAATATGTTGTTCAGTGTCTCTGTCTCTTTATTTTCTGTCTGGTTAATCTGTCCTTTGGAGTGAGTGGTGTGTTGAAGTCTCCCGAAATGAATGCATTGCACTCTATTATGCCCTTTAGTTCTGTTAGTATTTGTTTCACATATGTCGGTGATCCTGTGTTGTGTGCATAGATATTTATATTTAAAATAGTTATATTCTCTTGTTGGACTGACCCCTTTATCATTATGTAATGTCCTACTTTGTCTCTTGTTACTTTCTTTGTTTTGATGTCTATTTTGTCTGATACAAGTACTGTGGCTCCTGCTATTTTCTCACTATTAGTTGCATGAAATATCTTTTTCCATTGCTTTACTTTCAGTCTGTGTATGTCTTTGGGTTTGAAGTGAGTCTCTTGTAAGCAGCATATAGATGGGTCTTGTTTTTTTATTCATTCAATGACTCTACATCTTTTGATTGGTGCATTCAGACCATTTACATTTAGGGTGATTATTGATAGGTATGTACTTATTGCCATTACATGCTTTAGATTCGTGGTTACCAAAGGTTCAAGGGTAATTCCTTACTATCTAACAGTCTAATTTAACTCACTTCATATGCTATTACAAACACAACCTAAAGATTCTTTTTTTTAGTCCTCTTTTTCTTCCTCCTTCATTCTTTGTATGTTATGAGTCATATTCTGTACTCTTTGTCTATCCCTTTGGTGACATCTATTTAATCTTAGGAATACTTCCATCTATAGGAGTCCCTCCAAAATGCACTGTAGAGGTGGTTTGTGGGAGGTAAATTCTGTCAGCTTTTGCTTATCTGAAAATTGTTTAATCCATCCTTCAAATTTAAATGATAATCGTGCTGGATACAGTATTCTTGGTTCAAGGCCCTTCTGCTTCATTGCATTAAATATATCATGCCACTTCCTTCTTGCCTGTAAGGTTTCTGTTGAGAAATCTGATGATAGCCTGATGGGTTTTCTTTTGTATGTGATCTTTTTTCTCTCTCTAGCTGCTTTTAAAAGTCTGTCTTTATCCTTATTCTTTGCCATTTTAATTATTATATGTCTTGATGTTGTCTTCCTTGGGTACCTTGTGTTGGGAGATCTGTGCACCTCCATGGTTTGAGAGACTATCTCCTCCGCCAGACTGGGGAAGTTTTCAGCAATTACCCTCTCAAAGACACTTTATATCCCTTTTTATCTGTCTTCTTCTTCTGGTACCCCTATAATGCGAATATTGTTCCATTTCGATTGGTCACACAGTTCTCTCAATATTCTTTCATTCTTAGAGATTCTTTTTTCTCTCAGTGCCTCAGCTTCTTTGTATTCTTCTTCTCTAATTTCTATTCCATTTACCGTCTCTTCTACTACATCTTATCTGCTTTTAAATCCCTCCATTGTATGTTTCATTTCAGATATGGAATTTCTTAATGATTGAATCTCCATCTTAAATTCGTTTCTGAGTTTTTGAATAGTTTTTCTGTACCTCCTTAAGCATGTTTATGATTTGTATTTTGAACTCTCTTTCAGGAAGATTGGTGAATTCAGTTTCATTTGGCCCTTTTTCTGGTTTTTGTGAGATTTTGGTCTGAACCATGTTCTTTAGACGTTTCATATTTCTGTGTGGTGCCCTCTCTTGCACAGAAGCTCCAGTCTCTGGAGCTGCTCAGCCCCTAGAGTGAGGTTGGGGGTCATAGGCGAGCAGAGATGGTGTCTGGGGGGAGGAAAGATCTGTTTCCTGATTCCCTTTTGCCATGCCTATCTCCAGTATCAGAGCCAGTGGGCCAAGCACACAGGTGTAAGCCTCCATGCGTTGTGTCTCTAGCTGTTATAGGTGGGCCTCCCTCTGACTGGCCTGATGCCAGTGCAGTGACTGACAGTTTGCGAGCTGGTGCTGTCAGGCCAGCAGGAAGGCTCAGCAGGCTGCATATCACAGTGGGGTCTCGGAGCTGAGTAGCCAGCCAGGGTGATGGAGCACCTGAAGCTCCTCAAAGTTCCCAATCTGCTGGGCAGAGCACGCCCAGACAACCTTGTCCCCTATCCCTTCTCCCGCACAGCAAGTTCCATGCAAACCCTGCCCCTTCAGCAGCCCTCTCACTGCTAGGAAGCCTCTCAGACTCCCTGCTTTTCCTCTGACACAGCGCGGCCAGATGTGGATCTCCTCCTCCACAAACGGTCTGAATGTGTCTCTCAATTACTCCACCTGTCCGAGGTCCCCATCCTCCAGAGCACCACACAATGTAGGTTTCTGCTCGCAAAGCAGATCTCCAGGGCTAGGTGTTCAGCAGTCCCAGGCTTCCACCGCCTCCCTGCTCCATTTCGCTTCCTCCCGCCGGTGAGCTGGGGTGGGGGAAGGGCCTGGGTCCCTCTGGATCAAGGCTTTGGCACATTACCCTGTTTTGTGAGGTCTTCTCTGTTTGTGAGGTCTGTATGCAGCTTGGTGCAGCCTTCTTTCCTGTTGCTGTTTTAGGGTTAGTTGTATTAACTATATTTTCGCACTATCTGTGGTTTTGGGAGGAGGAGTTCTCTATCTCACCTCTCACTCTATGCCATCTTGAATCTTCTTACTCTCTAGAGGTTCTTTCCTATGAATTTTTAAATGTGATTCTACATTGTTATTCTATATCATCAATCACCCCTTTTCTTTGAAAGTTGTGGTCTCAGTGTTTGTTAGTTTTTCTTGGAAATTTCAGCATACATTTATTTAAAAGCTAATCACACTCTCATTTTACTTAATAGTACTAAATCCCACCTTTACAATTCAAGGACATTACAACTCTAGTCTGTTGACATAGCCCATGTGTGGATTGGTGAATTGCATTTGAGAACCTTGAAGACACAGATCCATGTCATAAGTGCACAGCTCAGTGAATGTCCACAAAGGGAATCCATTTCTGTACTCAGTTTCTAGACCAACCAGTAGAGTATTTTCAGACCCAGTTGCCCCCTGCACTGCCCCCAGTCACCACCCAGGGTAACCACTGCTGTGACAGCTAACAACATAGGTCACTCTCGACTGTTTTGCAGTGACACATTCAGTCCTGCATAATTGGCTCTTGTCATCCCTTATGTTGTTTGGGAAATTACTGCTGCTTATTGTTATCGATCATTCATTCTCAGCACTGTATCAGGTTCTGCTGTGTGCATATAAACAACGTAACCATGCCACTGTTAGTTGGCATATGGGTGTTTTTCATTGGGAACCATTAGGAATAATGCTGGTATGTAAATTCAGAATATGTTTTGATGATACACATACAAATTTCTGTTGGCTACATATGTACAGTTGGATTGCTGGGTGACAGGTTTTGGAGATGGTGCCAGAGGGGTTCAGAAAATTTTTGTACAAATTTCCTCACCTACCAGCAGTATGGGAGATTCTTGGTTTGTCTGCATCCTGGTCAGTGCTTTCAATTTTTATGGTCTTTAGTTTAGAATTCTGGTTGTTGTGTGGTGGTACCAAGGAATGACTTAATTTGCATTTTCTTGATTATTATGGAAGTTGAGCATATTTTTGCATCTTTATTAGGAATTAGGCAACCTTTTTTGAAGTATGTGTTAGTTTATTTTGGCCTATTATGTTCTTATTGATTTGTGGTAGTTCTGCACACCTGCTGGACATGCTTCCCTTCTTGGTTCTCTGTTTCTCTAACCTCTCTCTGTCTCTGTCTTTCTATGTATATGTGTCTTTTAATGAGGAGAAAGTCTGAATTTTTATGTAATTTGTGTTTCCTCCTTTATATGAGATTGGTGTCCTTTAAAAAGAGACCCTAAGAAATACTCTTCTATTCTATGACCACGGAGATGTTCTCCTTTATTATTAAAACTTTACATAGCTTTAAAATTCAGATCAGTAATCCATGTGGAATTGATTGGTTGTGTATATAGTCAGGGAATTGTATTTTTTTCTGACACACAAACACATATCAGTTCATTCCGAAGATGTGATGAACTCATTGCCTCTCCCTTGGCCATGTCTTTCCTGTGAAGTCTCCTGTGTCTCTGTCTGTCTTTAACAATTCCCCAGCACCATGTGACCAAGGTCAGTCCTGCTGTCAAAAATCTTCAATGGATCATTTTAGTCAATCAGTTATTCCCATATTTTAACAGGAACAGTGCACCCAGTTGGGAGACAGTTCTCCATAAGCCTATCCATTGTCTTCATATCTTGTATCCCATTCTGTTTAAGACTATCTTGCAAGGAATTTTATCTATTAGCCTTGAAAGATGGCATTACCATCCATCTTGGGGTCAAGGGCAGATTAACACCTGACCAATATAATACAGATAATGCCTTCCTTGGAGGCAAAGGTTGGGCTGTTAAGCCTCCTTGAAAAGACTGGGGTTTCTTGAACTTGAAGTTCTCTAGCTGTGACACGAACCTACTATGTGTGCAGCATCTACCTGGACATATTTGCATGGCCCCCATGGGAGCAGTAGGAATGGATGTGAATGCAAAGCTCTTGCTGCCTGTTGTGCCAGGAACAATAATGCCCTTTGTCTCAGTTCTGGGAGTCTCATGTCTTTTCCCAGCATCCATGAAAGGCTAACTTGTTGGTTTGCAAATGGGGTAAAATCTTACACATTATATACCTTGGCAATGAGGATGGGATAGTGACTGAGGCATAGAAGGAATAGCCTTTGTGCATTTTTACAGGAGCAGAGGGAAGCCAACTTGACAAGGTAGTGGGGCCTGTCTCAGTGTTTTGGGGCTGCTGTTAAACACTTCCATAGACTTGGTGGCTTATAAACAACAATTTGTATCTCAGTTGTGGAGGCTGGAAGTCTGAGATCGGGGTGCCAAGCAGGGTCAGGTGAGGGCCCTCTTCTGGATTGCACACTTCTTGTTATATTCTCACAAGGCATAATGGGGTAAGGGTATGCTCTTGGGCCTCTTTTTAAAGGACACCAATCTCACTCATGAGGGCTCTGTTCTCAGGACCTAATCTCCTCCCTAAGGCTTCCCCTCCTCATACCGTCACCTTGGGGGTATTAAATATATGAGTTTTGAGGGGACACAGACCATAGAAGACCTCCTGGAAAAATTCAACATCCTGTTGTTTCTACAGCAGAATACAGTAAGAACTTGTGTGTCATATATTTGTGCTTCCCCATCCTTTAAGAGCCAGAGGGGATTATCCCAATCAGGTTGAGGTATAGGTAGAGAAGTGATACTTTCATTTGCTACCAGTGGGTGTTCAAAGATTAAAATCAAGTGCCACTAATATGTGATGGGTGAGGTTTTCCCTGAATAATGATATCTTCTTTGTTGGCAAGTCGGAGGCCTCAGTGTCAATAATCCCGTCTGGTGTCATCACCTCTCTTCAGTAGATGTAGCTGATAGAACCTGATCACATCCCCAGTCCTGTCTTCCGGTGAGTTTACTAGGACTCTGAGGGCAGATTTGCAATGCACAATCCTTCCAGCAGTGGGGCAGTATACAGACTCCACCGCAGAGTCACAGTCCCATCCCCAGGGGTGGAAATTTGGAGGCGGGGTATGTAGGGGTTGGGGGGCTGGTCTGTGGTTCTGCGGACTTGGGAGGACCAGCACAAACAGGAAGACGTTCATGCAGAGATCTGAGAATTGAGTAGTAACTCCTCAACTGTACGGTTTAGGCAAAGTCTTGTTGGTAGGGAAAAAAAAAAAGATGTGTTCAGTCATCTCTAATTTTCCAGGAATGCTTAAGTGTAAAAAAGGAAGGTGGGAGATTTGTGTAGAGACATGAGATTCACGGGCCATGAATAACCAGCCCGAGGAGCTGGGTTTCATCTAGAGGGCAGAGCAAGTCACCACCCCTTCTCTAGACCTCGGCATAATAAGGAATGGATCAAACACTCACTAGTTCCTCCCACAGCACAAAGTTGCTGTGGGTATGCATCCGACAAGCCAAAACCTGCAGAATGTCGTAATCCCCACCTGACGCCATGAATTCTTAGCCACGCATGCGCAGGAAATTTCTTCGGGAGTCGCAGGACAGGCTACACCCCCTCCCAGGCCCGCCCTCATTGGCTAGAAGCAACTGCTCGTCTGGCCCTTAGCAGCGACGTGGGCGGAGGCAATCCTGGTTGCTAAGATACCGTGTACTTCCGTTTCCTTACCGCGCCTCCTGGACTCGTCTTGCCTCATCTCGTCCCTTGGACCAATGGCAAATGGGAGGTGGGCGGGACTTCGCTTGTCCGGACCAACGAAACGCGGTCGCCCCATAAGAGCGCGGCCAATAACTGTAGGGCAGCCCCTGTGAAGTGGCTCCTGCGGCCCCACGTTCTCCTTTTCTCCTCCTCCCCGCCTTGCCGCCCCGTACCCCTGGTTCAGCAAGCGCAGACTACAGTCTGACAGGAACTGATCGGAGCCAAGATGGCGGCGGCCGACGGCGATGACTCGCTCTACCCTATCGCGGTGCTCATAGACGAGCTCCGCAACGAAGATGTTCAGGTCAGGAGGCCACGGGGGAGTTGGGAAGATGGGAAGGGGGACATGGGAGCACGGGCCGCCCTCGCAGAGAAGGCTTAGCGTTCGCTGGGAGTGGCGGAAGGAGCGGCAGCCAGTCACCGTCCAGCTCTCGTCTCCTCGGAGTCCCCGACTTCGATGATACGGCACCCGTGATTGGGAGGGAGTCAGGCGGGCCTGGATGGTCCCGGGCCTCCAAGGGCGCACGGCGGCCCGGCGCTGGGGAGCCCGCGGTCAGGGAGGGGATCGGCCTGCTGGGTGGGGAAAAGGGAGCTCGGTGATTGGCGGCGGCTCCGGAATGATTCCTAGGTGTTCGGAGGGCGCCTGACTCGCTCGAAGTGAGGGAGGGGACGCTTGGGTGGTCGGACCCGGGTAGGTTTTCTGGGTTTTGGCGGCTTGGCCTCTGCGGTGTAGGCTAAAAAAATTCGGTAAATGAGGCTTCAGAGACGAAGGCTGCCTTTCCAATTTCTGTTCTTTCTCTTCCTGCAGTTGTGTAGATCACCGAAGGGGAGGAGGAGCCGAGAACACCCCACTCCCGGGAGGGAACTAGATACACTTAAGGGGAGAATTACTGAAGTAATTCGGGTGGAAACCCGCCCGGTTCTGGGATCGTCCCACTGACTGGGAGGTGGTCAACTTACTAAACGGGTTCATATTTCTGGTGGGTGGGATGGGGTGGCCAGGGACCTTGAGTGCAGCTGGCGAGGGATTGAGAAGAGCTAGGACTGCAAGGCTTGCCTATTCCATCTCCACCTTCCATTTGCTTTGGCATGTGCAGGTTACCTCTCTGGGCCTCTTTTCCATGAAATGTGGGCCAGTAATAGTCACAGCCTCATTGGGTCGTTGTGGGGGAGTGAAAGAATTAATAGAACAAGTAAATTAGAGCGGTGTCTGGCTGCTGTAAGTGCCTAATAAATGTCAGCTGTAATTATTGGAAGTGGTGATTGAAGAGGTTCCATCCTCTGTTTGGGGCTGTTTCTTCATGAAACTGAGCGGGTCGCATTGGGCCCAGCCTCTGAAGTTCCTGGTGCATCACTCTGGTTCTGGAATCATAGAGGCTGTGGTTCTCCAGGCTCTTTCACTTCTTGCAGATTGACATGGGCAATTGTTAGTCTTTATTTTTATTTATTTATTTATTTATTTATTTTGGTATTATTAATATACAATCACATGAGCAACATTGTGGTTACTAGATTCCTCCCATTATCGAGTCTCCACCACCTACCCCATTACAGTCACTGTCCATCAGCATAGTAAGATGCTATAGAGTCACTACTTGTCTTCTCTGTGTTATACTGCCTTCCCCGTGCCCCCCCACATACATTATGTGTGCTAATCGTAATGCCCCTTATTCCCCTTCTCCCTCCCTTCCTACCCACCCTCCCCAGTCCTTTTCCTTTGGTAACTGTTAGTCCATTCCTGGGTTCTGTGAATCTGCTGCTGTTTTGTTCCTTCAGTTTTTTCTTTGTTCTTTTTTTTAAAATTTATTTTGGATCATTAATCTACAATTACATGTGCAATATTATGATTATTAAACTACCCCCTTCATCAGGTCCCCCCCACCAACCCCATTACAGTCACTGTCCATCAGCGTAGTGAGATGCTATGAAATCACTACTCGTCTTCTCTGAGTTGTACAGCCCTCCCCATGCTCCCCAACATTACATCTGCTAATCATAATGCCCCTTTTTCCCTCTTATCCCTCCCTTCCCACCCATCTTCCCCAGTCACTTTCCCTTTGGTAACTATTAGTCCGTTCTTGGGTTCTGTGAGTCTGCGGCTGTTTTGTTCCTTCAGTTTTTTTCTTTGTTCTTATACTCCACAGATGAGTGAAATCATTTGATACTTGTCTTTCTCTGCCTGGCTTATTTCACTGAGCATAATACCCTCTAGCCCCATCCATGTTATTGCAAATGGTAGGATTTGTTTTCTTCTTATGGCTGAATAATACTCCATTGTGTATTTGTACCACATCTTCTTTGTCCATTCATCTACTGATGGACACTTAGGTTGCTTCCATTTCTTGGCTATTGTAAATAGTGCTGTGATAAACATAGGGGTGCATATATCTTTTTGAAACTGGGATCCTGCATTCTTAGGGTAAATTCCTAGGAGTGGAATTCCTGGTACAAATGGTATTTCTACTTTTAGTTTTTTGAGGAACCTCCATACTGCTTTCCACAATGATTAAACTATTTTACATTCCCACCAGCAGTGTAGGAGGGTTCCCCTTTCTCCACATCCTCACCAGCATTTGTTGTTCCAGTTGTTAGTCTTTCTAAGCCTTGGTTTCCTCTTCTCTCAAATGAAGTAATACCTATTTCATAGGGCTGTTGTATGAATTCATCCATTCAATAAACACCTGCCACATATCACATATGCTCAAGGTATAATGGTGACACCAGTTGTTACACAAGAGATAAATATGAAACAGCTGAATACATGATTAACACGTGTAAGCATTGGTGGGAAGGAAACAACAGGACTTGTGATAGTGAATCAGTAAATATTTATTGGGCCTCTTTTCTGGTTAGGGCACTGTGTTTTATGCACAGGTATACCACACGAAACCAGGTAGACAAAAACTGCCTCAAGGAGCTCACATTTGTAATGAGGGAAAACACAATAAACAAGACCATCAGTAAAACGTGTACCATGTTAGGTGGTGGTAAGTGCTAAGGAGAAACATGAAGGTGTGTGTGTGTGCATTTTTTAAAGGAAGGCCTTGCCAAGAAGGTGATTTTTGAGCAAAGTGTCAAAGGAGTCAGGAGGAGAGTCATGAAGCTCTCAGGGCAGAGTGCATGGCAAGCACTGAGTGGGGTGGGGAGAGTCCATTTAAGTAGGTCAGTCAGGGAAGGCCTTCTGAGGATGCAGCATTCGAGATAAGACTAGAAGAAGGAGCCAGCTCCGGAAAGAATGTGGGGAAGAGACCAGACAGGGAGTGGTAGTAATTCTCAACCTACAGTGATTTTTGCTCATCGGGGTGCATATCTGGAGACATTTTTGGTTGTCCCCACTGGGTGGGAGAAGTGGTTAGATTCAGGCTGTGTTGAGGAGGAGGGCTGTTGGAATTTGTGGAATGTGGTAGGAGATGAAGGAGGGGAGTCAAGGATGGCTGAGGTTTGAATCCCAACTCGGCCAGTTTGCTCCCTGTGTGTCCTTGGACCAATTCCTTCTCCTGGCCCAGAGTCCTCATCTGTGAAGTGGGGATAATGATGAGGAAGCAGCATCTTCCTGGTTGTGAAGATGCAGCAGAAATGGCTTAAGTGGCTGGAGATGGTCAGGAAGTAATGACTTTGTTCAGTTGCCTTGGTAATGATTTTACACTTGGGCAGGTGGGATACAGAGATTGCACCCTTGCCGAGTCCCCCCAGCCAGCAGGAGCCAGAGTCTGTATTGCGGTGTCTATGGGTGGTAGCTCCAACTTCTTTTTATACAGTCTCTGGGGACTTGGTGCAGCAGAACTTAGAAATGAGGCTGCCCTCTGAGAATTTAAACTGAAACAGAGAACTTGGAAGGATGGTGGTAGAAAATGTGGGTTCCAGTCCCAGGCCCTGCCAGGATTCACCAGGTGACCCGTGTTCCCCTCTGGGCCTTACTCTTGTCCTGTGGCACCTTACAGGGGCCAAGGTGGTGTCTGCTCTCAGGTTGTGATAGGAATTGTAAGCAAGAACATGCTGGCACACAGTGAGCCCTCTCTCATGGAAATTGGGCTTTTAAAAACTAACATTGTTACTATTTAAGCTTTCCAAAGTGCTCAGCACATAGGTTCAGGAATCACTAGTTGGTAAGAGTCCTGCCCTTCGTCTTCGCAGTGCCAAGTCACCTTCCAAGTGGGGGATCAGACACAGCTGTAAGTAACATGCCAGGCCATCTGCCATGACACATGTGTGTCGGTGCTTCCATTTCTAATGTGTTAGGGACATACTTTTTAAAATCTTTTGTATGTTAATTTACCTTTTTCTTTCCCTTGCTCAGGATACACAAATACACGTGAAATAATCCTAAGAAAAGCAAGTGACACTTGTCTGTGTGTTTTCCTTATTTGATCATCCCAGCAATGCTTGAGGTAGGCATAGTTTTAATTCCCATTTTACCATGAGGAAGCCGAAGCTCTGAGGTGCCCAGGACTCACCCAGGGATCCTTAGCTAATGGGTAAAACCAGAGGACTTGCTCATTCTTGTTTAAAAAAAAAACAAAAAACCCCAAATGCCACAGAAACAGAGATTGTGCCACCAGTTTCCATCCTCAGCAATGCTAAAGGATCGTCAGGCAGGGTCTTAGTTTTTGCCACCCTTTCACGTTACATTCATTTAAAAGTGACCCTTCATGGAGTGAGGAGGAAGAGTGTACAGGCTGTGGGAGTTTATGGGAGGTGGGGGGGGGGGCACCTCTGTCAGTCCCTGAGCGTCTCCCCGCTGGAGGCTCCTGGAGAAGCATGCATCACAGACCCCGCCATCCCGTTAGCAGCCACCGGCTGTACCTAATAGTAACCATTTGGAGCATATTCCTCCAGATGCTTCTTTTCTCTGGGCCCTAACTGTGCCAGGCGCTGTCCTGGGTTCTTGGGGACACAGGGTGAAGAAGAGACCTGCCCTGTGAAATGCGTACCCTAGTGGGGCAGAAAACTCCATGAACAAAGGTGTTGAGTCAGAGTGTTGAGTAGAGGTAGAGTGATGGAGTGTGTTTCCCTGGAGTCCCCACATGGTGATGATTGGGCACAGGTCTGGAGAAACGGCTGGGGAGCCCTGGGCCGTGTGGAGGAAGAGTGTCTCAGGCTGAGGAAACGGCAGGTCAGCCAATGTGAAGGCCTGGGCCGAGAGCGCATGTGGCCTGTGTCTGTTTGGTTACACCAAGGAGACCATGGTGACAGGAGCTGGGGCACGCTGGGCTGGACAGTGAGAGCGGGTTGGCAGATGGGCAAGACTGTGTTGGGCCTTGTAGACCATAGCCAGTCCTTTGGGTTTTACTCAGATTGTGAGGGGAAGGCGGACTACCTGGTGGTGGTGGGGGGGTGGTGGTCACATTGCACCCTGGTGTCTGGGAAGCTGTGTGGATTAAATGCAAGTGGGGTTTTAAAAGGTGGGTAGCAGTTCTGCATGTGGAGATAGTGTTAGGAAGGGAGAGTATGTCTCTGGGCAGGGCTGTGTGCTGAGGGCTGCTGGGTACAGTCCCAGCCTGGGGTGAGAAGTGCTGTCATGGAACCATGTATGTGTAATGTAGTGGGTGCTTGATGAGGATATGCCCCGGGGGACAATGACAGGGAAGGCTTTTAGGCCCGTGACATGATCAAGATAAAGGTTTCTCACTGATACTCATAGCTGCTCTGTCAGGAGTGTGTTAAGAATACAACCAGCAGTTGGTTAAACAAGGGTTAAGTTTGGTAGCCCAAGGGTATCACAGAATTGGGTCAGAGTATGTATGCTGTTCTTTGGACCTGCCTCTGTGGTCACGAGATTGCTGCAGCCTCTGCTGTCATGAAGTCTTTGCAGGACCCTCTGAGAGTGGGGGCCAGTTCAGGACAGAGACTTCCTGTCTTCCTCCCTCTGATCAAGGAGGAGAATCTGTCCTGGAAGCTTCTCGGCTGATTTGCCCTCACATCACTTTCGTCCAGAACTAGGTCATGTGCTGAGTTAATTGGGAGTAATAGGAAACCTCTAAGTAAATGAGGCTTAAATGAGCTTAGAGTCATATCTGACTCATGAAAAAGTCTGGTGGCAGTCGAAGCCAGTGTGGCACTCTGTGGTCTTAGGGTTACAGACTCTTACACATTGTACTCTGCTTGCATGTCTTCCGTCCTACCCTCCCCATCCCTAGGTTGCCTCAGGGCCCCAAGATGGCTACTGAAACCCCAGACATTGGTCTCATGCCCACATCTAGATGCAAAGGTGATTCAGACATGTCTTTCAGGGGGTCTTGTGCACAGCTGGAAACCAGGGGTTATGAGTGGCAGGATAGTCCAGTGCAGGAGCTCTTGAGCTGGGGCCCATCTAAGGTTCCAGGGCAGGTCCATGAATTTGAATGGGAAAAATAACATCTTTATTTTTGCTAACCCCTAGTTCAGATTTAACTTTCCTTCTCTTAGGAATCATGATCTTCCTGTAGTGCGGTGAACGCATTGCTAGCAGAGAACTGTTGCTCTGCTGGGGACAGCATGCCTGTGGTCATGCCTCACTGCAGCTTGGCAGATGCTCCCAGGGGTGGTTATACCCACCCCTGCTTCAAAACTGTGGCCATTACTGGGCCTGCTTAGAGAGTCCACGTGCCCATCCTGCCCCCAGTTAAAAAGAGCAGAAAGCAGACATGTGAATGATGGTACAGGTTGAGAGCCAGGTGGCTGGGGTTCAAGCTGTGAGGTGACTTAACTTCCCTGTTCCTTTGTTTTCTGTGCCATACAGTGGGTGATTCTGTGCTTGCCTCATGCAGTTGTTGTGAGGATCGAATGAGTTAAAACATCGAAGCACCTCGAATGGTGCCTGGCACCTAGTCAGTGCCATGGATACGTTTGCCATTATTATAACATCACTGAGAGAGGAGGGAAAAGAGAGTTCAGCGTGCTCTAGCCAGCTGCCGCATGTGCCTTTGGTAACAGCGTGTCCGGTGCTGTCAGCAGGGTGAGGCTGCCGCAGCTGCTGGACTGGAACCTCTGGCAGGGCAAGGGTGCTCCCAGTTTCCGTCGTTTTGTGTGGAGCCACCTGAGCATAGGCCTTATAATCGTCACCCTGCAGATGGGACGGCCGAGATGCGCAGTGGCCCAGGACCCCACAGCTAATATGGGAAGTAGCTCTGCACTGAACCAAGCAGCTGACACATTTAATGAACCCAAACCAGAATCTCCTACGACAGCACAAGATGAGGGGTGTGGGGGGATGCCACTGCTCTCCTGGGCCCAAGCCCTAAGCCCTGAGGCATTTTTCCTAAATGGCAGTGTGGTGCTGAGATTAAGAGGGTTCCTCTCTTGGCTCTGCTGCTTCCCAGCAAGTGACAGCTTCTTTGTGCAACCCCACCTCCGAAAGGGGGATTCCAGTAACTACATATGTGTACACGTTCTGAGGGTCACATGTGTTAATTCTCCGTGTCCAGCACTTGAATGCTGCCAGGCACATAGTGAGCCATCGAGAAATGTAAGCTGCCATTGTTGGCATTGTCGTTATTCCCCACCAGCATCCCGTTGTCCTCTGGGCTGCTGCTCACCTGCTGTGGCCCTGGCCCAGGTGTACATTTCCCCATAGCACAGCTGAGAGGGGAACCCAGCGATCCAACTTGGATATGACAAAGAGGAAGACAATGGGCCCCAATGTTTTATTATGGGAAATTTCAAACATGCAGGACATAAACGACTGTACAAGGGCCAGGAGTCTGTAGCCCCTGGGCCTACCTACTGTTACGAACACAGTTCTTTAGGGGCATAGACCTGTCCCTTTGCATGTCGTCTGGGCCTGTGGTGGCCGCAGTGCTGCAGGTGCACATGTGACTAGTTGGGACAGGCCCACAAAACTGAAAACATTAACTTCTGGCCATTTACAGGAAAAGTTTATACTTAGCACCCAGGCTCACCATCTGTTAGTGTCTGCCGTAGTTAGTATTTCATTTGTTTCTGTAAGCTTACAGGCAGGGGGGCCTGGGGCCCTTCTTGTCCTCCTCCTTCCAGAAAGAGAATTCCCTCCTCTGTGTGCCTGGCAGTGGCTTCCTCATTCACGCAGGCATTTCCTTCCACTCCCACAATGCCATCTCCTGTCATTCTGCAGCCCTGGGAGCCAGGAGGGGAGGCCCAACATGGGGGACTCCACAGTGGGCTGTGCCGTCAGAGCAGCTGGGTTTGGGCCCCAGCGCCCTTGGTGTTCACCTGTCAGGTGCCTTCACCTCCTTGGGCCTGTCTGCCCAGGGCCAGAGGATGCCATGCTGCTTCCCCGGGAGCACATGCACCCTAACAAGGGAGAGCTGGGCGTGAGCCAGATGTGTGAGCGTCGTCGGGATGCCACAGCAAATCACCCACAGTTCTAGTGGCTTAGTAACAGAAGCTATGCTCGCAGTTCTGGAGGCGAGAAATGTGAAATCAGGTGCCAGCAGTGTTGGTCCCTTCAGGAGGCTCTGAGGAAGGTCCCTTTTGTGCCTCTGTCCTGGCTTCTAGTAGCTGCTGGCAACACTTTGTGTGGCTCCCCAGCTTCTCTCCTGTCTCCTCTAAGGACAGTCACTGGCTGTGTAGAGAAAACCCACTGTTCCTGTATCCCCTTTACTGTCACACCGCTGCTACACTCAACGCTGACACTAGATGTGCCAAGCAGGTCTCCATGACACAAGTTGGGTGTCCTACAGCGCAGTTCAGTTCTGACACTAACCAGAGTCAGCACAGACCCCACTGTTAAGGCCGCAGCCCTCCCACTTCAGACACCTCCCCACTTCCAGTCAGCAGTAGTCGGTCCCCAGAAGACCCATGACTTCTATCTGACCTGGCAGTACATTGGAGGTTCCTTGAGCCTCTCCTTGAAGTTAATTATTTGCTAGAACAGCTCATAGAAGTTGGGGAGACACATTGACCAGTTCATCATATAATAAAAGCTGTGATGAAGGATCCAGATGACCAGCTGTGTGAGGACATCCATAGGGCGAGGTCTAGGGGGCCTCAAGTGCAGACGCTTTTGTCCCCTGAAGGAGGATGCGTACACCCTCCTGGTGTATGGACACGTTCACCGATCTGGAAGCTCCGTGGACCCCATCCTTGGGGGATTTTATAGAGGTTTTATTGCATAGGAATGATTGATCATTAACTCAGTTTCTGGTCCCTCTTCAGAGAATGGGAGTGGGGCTGAAAATTCCAAGCTTCTGATCATGGGTTGCTCTTCCTGGTGTCCAGCCCTCGTGCGGGAGCTCACCAGAGGTACTGCACCGGAACAAAAGACGCTCCTATCACCCAGGAAATCCAAGGGATTTTAGAGCTCCATGTCAGGAACTGGGGTCAGAAATCAATTATTAGAACAGAAGAGGCCCCTAGTGTGCTCTTAATCACTTAGGAATTACAGGGGTTTTAGGAGCTCTGTGCAGAAGCCAGGAGCAGAGACCAGTATGTGTATTTTCTATTTCACAAGCTCCCCACCCCGATTCACGGTGATCTCATCTTGAGATGCTTACCTAATCACATCTGCAGAGACCTTGCTCCACAAGACCCCACAGGTGCCCCTGCTGAGGCCATTGCTTCTGCTGTGATTCACTGTCCCTGTCTCAGTCACGGTCAGGGTCACTTGGTGTTTGCCAAGTTGTGATTTGGCACTTACCAAGGTTCCCCCGAGTCTGGGCTGGCTGACGGTCTCCCCTCCTCTCTGTGTTCTCTCTTAGCTTCGCCTCAACAGCATCAAGAAGCTGTCCACCATCGCCTTGGCCCTCGGGGTGGAAGGGACCCCCAGCTTTCTCATTCCTGCATGCGGGGCAGGACTGGCACATAGCCACTGGTCAGCCCATCACACCCGTGGTAGTAATGGCGCTACGCTTGTTTCAGAGCGATGTGTGGTGCTGTTTGTTCTGCCATCATCTCTGTTAGCTTGAGTCCTGGGCTTTAGTCTCAGGGCCACACACCCAAGCTGTGTGACCTTTAGAAGGGGCTTGTGCTCCCTGAGCCCACCACCGCCTCTGTAGGGGGGCTTAAGACGGCTCCGGCCTCAGGACTGTGGTGAGGGGCACAGGGCCTGGGCGCGTGAGCGCTGCCTGAGACCTGCTTGGAGGAAGCGCGCTGCCGTGGGGCCACGGGCCAAGGCTGCTGGGGCAGCACTTAGCCCAATGATGCTGAGCACGGGCTGAAAGCAGGAGTGAAGGGAAGTCAGCCATGTGCAGTTGTGGACGGAGCAGGCTGGCAAGCACCGGATCTGCTCCGTGAGACCCCACACAGGACCCCGCTGAGGCTGCTGCTTCTGCTGTGATTTGCTGTTGTGGTCTTGGTCATGGTCAGGGTCAGGGTCATTTGGTAGGTGTTTGCCAAGTTGTAATTTGGCACCTTACCAAAGTTCCTCCAAGTCTGGGCTGGCTGACGGTCTCCCCTTCTCTCCGTGTTCTCTTTTAGCTTCGCCTCAACAGCATCAAGAAGCTGTCCACCATCGCCTTGGCCCTCGGGGTGGAAAGGACCCGCAGTGAGCTTCTGCCCTTCCTTACAGGTAACAGGTGCATGGGACTGTTGGGGGAGGCTCCTGCTGGGTAAGAGAGGCCTCGTTGGGGGCCCAACAAGTTGCGGGGCACCGTGGGGCCGGGCAGAGGGGTCTGGAGCCCGAAAGCCAGGTTTGAATGGAAGCTCCAACAGTTGGAAGCTGGTGCCTTTCGGCAAGTTTCTGACCTTGACTGTTCCTTGTAGTTTTGTGTGTAAACTGGAGATAATCCTCCATAGGCCACAGCATTGGTGCAAGTGTTAGGTGATGATTGCTCCCACTTACTTCCTGCCTCCCGTGGGCCGGGCAGTGTTGCAGACCCCTTCTTGGGAGGACTGGGATCGGAGTTCTCACAGTGCTGCCTATGCTCGGGGAATGTGCGTCGCCATCGTCATCTGAGTTCATCTCGCAGGGTCTCCTTAAGGCAGGTGAGACCCCTGCCTCCCTTTGATAGATGAACTTGAGGCACGGTTTATTTGCCCAAGGTCATACAGTCAGGAGGTGACCCAGAGGGGACACTGTCTAGTTGTGCTGGCCGCAAACTCAGCAACAACTCGTTACTGACTTGGGGTTCACGATCAAGCTCTGCCACTCTAGCTGTGTCACCTCGGGCAAGGTGTTCACATCTGCCTGCCTCTGGTCTTCATGTGTGAAGTGGGCTTTGTGGTGCAACCTGGTAAGAAGATTGACTACAGTGCCTTGTAAAGTGAGCCTAACAGTGCCCACATGGGGTAGGTTCTGCGGTTAGACTGACTAAGCGCTCCTGTCGGGGGAGAGGTTTGCAGAGCACTTAGCAGTGTATGACACAGACTGCAGCACAGGTAAAGCCGTTTCCCACTTGGTCTGAACTGAGATCGCAGCTGAGGCCCAGAGTCTCAAGCTGAGTGCTGTGTCACCATGAGACTTCATGCCGGTCCTCTCCCGTGGGCTCGGTAATGGTGGTGGGGAGGGGGGGTGGTTAGCCTGTCGGCACTTGACGCACGGGCTCGCTGAGGCCCGCAGAGGTGCAGGGCAGTGAGGGTGGGACCTGAGCTGGAGAAGTGCGGTGGCCAAGTCATGTGGGCTCATGGTACACGTCTCAATTTCCATTCAGGGTTTTAGAAACCACTTGAAGATCGAGGGAGGGTAGTGTCATGATTTCTTTTAGGCCTTGTAAAGGCTCACTCTGGATTCGGGGGTGTGGAGGGAGACTGGATGCTTTGGGGCAAGGGAGGAAGCAGAAGAGCCAGCTTGGAAGCTGTTGCAGATCGCCCAGCAGGAGATGGTGGTGGTCAGAGGGACTTGAAGAGGGAAGGCTGCCAGGTCTGGGGCAGAGAGGCAGGGAGGATGTGGGGCTGGGAAGGCAGTTGTGGAGCCGTGAAAGTAAGATGTGCTGGTTGTTCCTGTGCATTTGGTTGGCCGCCCTGCAGCTTAGCCAAGGGGTCTTGACTAGAGATTGGGTTGAAGACGAGTCGAGTGCTCGACATCTACAGGAGATAGGCAAAGACAGTGGGGAGGGCAGCATTCACTGTGCACACAGTGGGCAGGGAAACTGAGGCTGGAAGGAGCCGAGCTGGCCACAGGTTTCTGAAGCGCCTGCTCGTGCCAGCTCTCATGCCAGGCTCCTCACAGAAAGCATTACTTCACTTCAGTCTCAGAACGATTGTCAGGACACGGGGGTGAGAAAACAGGCTCGGAGAGGTGGAGGGAGTTGCCGCACAACCGCCCTGCAGTGGAGCCGTATCTGAACCCACCGCAAGATGGGGAAGAGGACGATGACCCCACAAGAGAGTTGTCATAAGGAAGTGATTCTGAACTTGAACCCTTCACTTCCACTCATGCCTCATTGGCTGGAGCACAGTCACATGGCTCTGCCAGCTGTAAGGGAGCCTGGGAAGTGTTTTCTCTGTTTGGATTGCCACGTGCCTAGTTGAAACCCAGGAAGGTTAAATGCCAGCATAGACCAAAGATGTTAGCATCTCCTGCCGTGGAGGTCTGCAGCCCCTGCCGCCTCAGGGAAGAGACGATGTAGCTTGAAGAGAAAGGCCTTCAGGTCTGGCAGTAGGACAAGCAGTTCTCCTTCCACACAGTCATCCGTTCTGTCAGCAAACCTGACTGAGCTCCCTGTGCTCATCTCTGGCAGGAACTGGGCACAGAGAGGAGCCAATCCTGGACTCAGACGGTAAAGACTCTGCTAAAGGTGGCAGGGAGTGAGAGGGATCCCAGAGAAGGGACCTGGGCTGGCTGGTCAGAAAATCCTCTAAGAAGCAGTAGACAAACCGAATCTTGAAAGACGGAAGAGAGTTTCTCTGGCTGAAGAGGAAGGCGTTCCTGTCAGTGTGCTTGAGGGTAGCAGTGGGGGCACAGCAGGGGAGCCCCCTTTCCCAGGCCCTGTGCTCGTGCATGGCCTCACTCGTTCCTCGCTGCAGCCTCGCCGTCTTACATCTGCAGAAGCGAGGTGAGAGAATAAGCTCACGGCCCTGTGTCCCACAGGCAGGCGCAGAAGTGGGGCTTGGGTGCTTTGTGCCCGGACCCCAGCCTGTGCCTTAAGCTCTGTGCCAGCCCAGGCGCCATGGAAGGCTGACTGCTGCCAGTTTGAGGAAGCTGGGGGCTGAGGTCTTATAAAGCGTCTGTCTTGGTCCCACAGACACCATCTACGATGAGGATGAAGTCCTGTTGGCCCTGGCGGAACAGCTGGGAACCTTCACCACTCTGGTGGGAGGCCCTGAGTACGTGCACTGCCTGCTGGTGAGTCTGAAAGGTGGGAGGCCGGGGAGCGGGGAAGGAAAGTGCAGGAGAGGCCACGAGCTCCCTGCAGCAGTTGGGCCTTGCACACTCACTTTAATCCAACAAGTCTGTAGTGGTTGTACAGCGACAGCAGAGACACAGTTGTCTACCTTACCATTAGCTGGGCCCTTGGCTGACCAGTGCCAGGCCTTACACAGCACCCAAAGTATAGGGCTTTGGGTTTGGAGTCAGGCTAGGTTCGACCTCTTACTTGCTGTGTGACTTGTAAGGATTGCTTAACTTCTCTGTGCTATCCTCTCCTTACCTATAAAATTGGAGCCACTGAAACCTATCTTTATAATTGACTTGTGAAACTTAGCACGGTACATGGTGCATAGTAAGTAGTAACAGGTGTTAGCTGCCATTGTGCAGTGTGTCGTGAAGGCATGTCGCCCCAGCGGGCTTGCCTGGCTCCTTTCTGTATGTGGGTCGCCTGGACTGCCAAGAGGTTAAGCATCCTATGCACTGTCTCACGGCTAGCAAGCGGCAGGACCGGGGCTACAGGCGTGTCTGTTTGAGTCTTCCCCAAGCCCCCACCCCACTGCCTGCCTATGTGGCCTTGTCCTGGGTGATGGCTGGGGACACAGAGATGGGCCAGTTGCTAATGGTAACTGCTGTTTGGGAGAAGGGGAGGGAGGACCCGACTGTTGTCAGGGCCATGGTCTGGGAAGGAGCCGTGCGGTCGCCCAGTGCCTTGGCTTTCACTGCTCTCAGACTCTGTACCACTGCTGCTCCCTGACCGCCCCCTCCCCCACCCCAGTAATCCGGTATTTCGTTGTTTCTAAAGATGAATATTCGTATTTTTGCCTCTGTACTGATGGTATCTTACAGTCACTGGCAGCAGCCTTTCTTCCTTTTAATGGTACGTAAAGAAATGTACTTAGAATTGTTGGGATTTGGGGTTTGAGCAAAGACGATAATTTTTCTTCAAACAGCATTAAGTCTAAGGAAATTTGATAGTTGCCATTAAATTCTGATACCTCAGCTTTCGTCTGTGCATATATATGTATATAATTGGCGTGTGTGTACACACCAAAAACTGTGTGAATGAAATCATGTCATACATTTTACACAGAACAGGGCTGCTTAACACAGGAGCATGATGAGCTCCAGAAACCAGCCTGAAAGGGGTCCCTTGAAGTCCCTGGGACTGTCTGGCCTCTGGCATTTATCAGTTTTTCTGAGGAGAAAATCTATAGCTTTCAGCAGCTTCTCAGGGCTCAGGAACAGAAAACCCAAGGTGTTTAGAACGCTAGGCATCCCCCACCTCTTTCTGGGGAGCAGTCCCATGTGATGTCTAGGGCTGATGTCCATGACGTCACCTCGGCTGCAGACACCTCCAGGGGATGCTCAGAGCCCGGAGGCGAGTCAAGTTGGAAGGGCGGGCGCTCACTCAGCACCCACAGCTCCTGCTCCACTGGCCCTAGGCACAGTGACCCATCCCATCCGCTGTGGCCTTGTGAGATGCGTGTGGGTGCTGGCCCCAGTTCACTCATGAGGAAACTGAGGCACAGGCTGCTTTAAGTGAATTACCTGAGCTGGGAAGGAGGCAGAGGCAGGATTTGAATCCAGGTCCTCACTCCTTCACCAGTGCCACTCCTCCATGCTGTTCTTAGAGGGCTCCAGGCTGCTCCACAGGCTGACCAGTGGGCAGAGAGGGAGGGTGGGGCCCTTAGAACCTGGTGAGATGGGATAGGGGAGCTGTCAAGGAAGGCCTTCTGGAGGAGGTGGCAGTTAACCTGGATTTTGACGATCAGGAGAAATGGAAAATGGCTGTTGTGCAGTTTGTTCATTCCTCAAACGTGAGCGAGAACTGTGGGCCGTGGGCACCCAGCTGTGCAGGAGACTCAGCCCCAGCCCTCGTCCCTGCAGTGGGGCAGTGGGATTAATTCCACGGAGACACTCGCAGCTGTGGCACGGGGACTGATGCTGTACCAGCAGTCCTTAACCCTTCTGGAATCGTGGCGCCCTCTGGGAGTCTGATGGAAACTCTAGCCCCCTTCCTTAGAGAGTACAGATGATTTTAGGAAGTTCACACTCACCCTGTCCACCCAGGCTTTGAGAACCCGCCCTCTGTCCTTACCAGAGGGGCCCTGAGGCAGCAGGTCCTCTGGTGCCCAGCTGCACCTGGAGGTTCCTAATCTGTTCCTTCTTGGGCGCTGCCCCAGAGAGCTGATTCCTCAGGTGTCCGCTGAGATAGGCCTCCTGGGGTGACCTGCCATCCCTGGCCCTGATCCACCGGGAGGGCCACTCCTGGGTTACCCACGGGACACCCTGCATGGCCTGTCACAATGACAGGATACCATGAGTCCCAGTTACAGTCACCTCCCGTGGGCCTCCCGGTCCCTGCAGCAGCCCGGTGACGCGCCCCCACCGCCCCCCCACCGCCTGAACCCTGCGGCAGCCACACTGCTCCCGGGCTGCTGCGCCGTAGCGCTTCATTCTCCTTGAATCATTGCCAACCTTTCCTAAATGAGGTTTAAAATTTTTTTTATTTGCTTTTACTTTTTTTATTGTGGCAAAATATACAAAAATTTTACCTTTTTAACTGGCAGACGGTTCTGTGGCATTAAGTATTATTTGCATTGTGGTGCAGTCATCACCACCATTGGGAACTTACGATCTTCCCAAACTGAAACTCTGTCCCATTAACCAGTAACTCCCAGCCCCTACTTTTGTGACTGGCCTGTTTCACTTAGCATGTGTCTTCAGATTTTGTCCATGTTGTAGCATTTTCACATAGAAACATCTGACCCTTTTGGCTGCTTTTGGAGAACACATTTGCTTTCACCAGCTGTGTTCCCCTGCGGTGACAGTTCATGGAGCCAGGAAGCAGCTGTCCTCCTAGGCCATATGCCACTGTGTCTGCCTCTCTCTGTTGTCCCCTCTGTCACCTTTGCTCATTGCCTGGCCCTGGAGGCATTTCCACTTAGGAGCTCTTTCTGCTTCTGCACCTGTCAGGCCAGGCTGGACTTCAGACAGAGAGCTGCACACCTCTGTTGAACAGATTAGAATAAATTGGGTCTCCCTCATTTGAGAATTCCTTTCCTGCGCTAGCAGCTCTGCTGGACTTTGGGGACACAGCGATGAGCCAGTCAGATGTTCCTAAAGGAGCACAGCCACTGCAGGCCCCAGAGAGACAAGCGAGCAGCCACGGGCCCCAGGGTCCCCCAGCAGCGTGTCCCCGAGGCAGAAGCCCGTCAGACCACAGCTGTGCTTTGCTGTGCTTTGGGGGCTCTGTGCCAGGTGGCCTGGTGTAGATCCTGGCTTGGAACTGTTAACAGCTGGGGCAGGTTACTTGGCCTGTCTGCCTGTTTCCTCCTCTTTAAAGCAGCCTCCTCTCCCCAGGCTGTGTGACACAGTGGCCCTGTTGAGAACACACAGCAAATAGGGGTTCCTACCAGCAGCAGGGATGATTTCTGCCCTTTGGGAAGCTAATGACAGCTGCGGCCCTCTCCGCAGAGGCAGTGTGTAATTCTGAGGCTCATGGTGCCCACTGAAGCCCCTCCAAGGACCTGTCAATGAGGTTCTTGATGCTGGTTCTCCTGGGAGGGCATGCTGGGATGGCTCAAGCAGAGGCGCTTTCTGAGGGGACAGCCTGTGACAGGGCTGGGGCGGGGAGGGAACCGTCGGATGACCTTGTGCTCTGCGTCACAGCCGCCCCTGGAGTCACTGGCCACAGTAGAGGAGACGGTGGTGCGGGACAAGGCGGTGGAGTCCTTGCGGGCCATCTCTCACGAGCACTCGCCCTCCGACCTCGAGGCCCACTTTGTCCCCCTGGTGAAGCGGCTGGCGGGCGGCGACTGGTTCACCTCCCGCACTTCAGCCTGCGGCCTCTTCTCCGTCTGCTACCCCCGCGTGTCCAGTGCTGTCAAGGCGGAACTTCGACAGTGAGTCCTGGCCTCTTCCCCTCAATCCGGTCCTCTGCTCTTAGCCTCTTTCAAACCTATCCCAGGCCCAGATGCCCTGAGCTCTCCCAGCTCCACCTCTTCTCACCCTCAGAGGCTGCCTGGTCTGCAGACATCACGGGTCTGCCCGTGTTTGTTCAGGGAGTGGAGATGATGGTAGTTCCTTCTGCCCAGCGGGTATTGTGAGGGCTTAAAAGAGTTACATATACTGTCCTGAGAACAGACTCTGGTGCATGAAAGCCCTCAGGGGATGTGCGAGGCCATCCTGCACCTGCCCCGGCTCAGAACGCTCTTGGCCCTACGGCTCAGTGTGCCTCTTCCTCACCCTCCTCCCTTTAGGCCTGATGCTCCCAGAAATTCCTTGTAGGCAAGATGCACTTCCCAAAAGAAAGAATGAAAATGCCTCTAATTGGATTAAAATTTCCCATTAATGTATGTATGTTCCCCTCTCTGGACAGCTGTCCATCCACCAACTGCAACTCCAGACTGCTGGACAGCAAGCCCAGGCCCTGAGCTGTTAAGAGTGCATACTGGTTTACAGCGACCCACATGTGCTTGGAAATCTGTGTGTCCCCCTCCACCCACCCCTGTGCGTCTCTGACTGGGGCAGTCACTGCTCGGAAGTAAAGCCTCGAGTGGCCCCACCACGGCTTTGCTACGCGCCTCTGCGGTCATAGTGATAGAGTCAGCACCTGCCATCTGCTGGGACTTTCTATGCAGATCTCATTTAAACCTCACAGTGGCCCTTTGGGATGGGGACTGTCACTATCAGCTCCATTTTATAGGACCTGCAGGACTCAGGAGGGTCATCACTTGTCCCCGGTCACCCAGGCAAAATGCAGCCTTGCATGACTGCAGTCTGTGTTCACTCCTCGCTGCACTGCCGTGGCCTTGGGACCCCAGGATTTTGCTCCTCCTCAGCCCCATGCCTGCCCCCAGGTACTTCCGGAACCTGTGCTCAGATGACACCCCCATGGTGCGGCGGGCCGCAGCCTCCAAGCTGGGGGAGTTCGCCAAGGTGCTTGAGCTGGACAATGTCAAGAGTGAGATCATCCCCATGTTCTCCAACCTGGCCTCTGACGAGCAGGTGGGTCCTGCACCAAGCCTGTCCTCCAGCCCCTTCCTCTGGCAGACCCTGCATCTGACGGGATCTCAGAGCTGCCTCCCTGAGGCCTCCATGCCCTCTCCCCACTCTGATCTTCCCCAGGACTCAGTGCGGCTGCTGGCGGTGGAGGCGTGTGTGAACATCGCCCAGCTCCTGCCCCAGGAGGATCTGGAGGCCCTGGTGATGCCCACCCTGCGCCAGGCTGCTGAGGACAAGTCCTGGCGCGTCCGATACATGGTGGCCGACAAGTTCACGGAGGTAGGCACTCTTGACAGTGTCTCACAATAGGGAAATAGACCCTCGAAGGGGATAGGCTGGGGCCACATAAAGGAGCTGGGGTTTTCAGTTAAGCCTGGAACCATTGGGTGTTTGAGCAGTAAGAGCTCTGTGATCGTCCAACTGGGTCTCACTTCTCATGCCAGCCAGCACTGGTTGGTTGATAGTGGAATTTGAGGTACTGTGTTGAGAAGGATTCTGGGACCAAATTCAGAGTCTGGGAGAGAGCTACAGAGCAGAGAAGGATGGTAGTGTGCATGTGTTCCTGACCTGGTCAACCGTCCTTTCACAAAGGGAAGGCGTAGCCTGTCCCGGTTTGCCGGCGCTCCCAGCAGCACTGGGTGGTATTTCCTCACAGTCCTAGAGGCTAGAAGTCAGTAGGCAAGGTGCCAGCAGGGGTGGTTTTCCTGAGATTTATTTCTGCAGGTTATAGATGGCTTCTTCCCATGTCTTCACATGGTCCCCACTCTGTGTGTGTCCATCTCCTCCTATTTTGAGGGCATCAGTCATATTGGATCAGGTCCCACCCTAACGGCCTTTTTTTAAACTTAATTACCTTTTTTAAGGTGTTCAAGTACAGTCATAGTCTGAGGTACTGGGAGTTAGGATTTCAACGTATGAATCTGGGGGAGCTGGACACAATTCAGCCCATAATACAGCCCAGAAGTTTGACTGGTTTCAGAGTGACAGCATCAGGCAGGCAGAACAGGGGCCAGATCCCATGTCTCTGACTTCAGGACACTGCTCTGTACTGGGACCCAGGTACACTTACTGCTGCCATGTTTGCCGAGCACTGATGTTTTCCTGGGCGCTGGGGATGCAGTGAATTCAGCACATGCCTGGCCTTCAAGGAGCAGGCTGCCTGGAGGGGAAGTTCTGCAGAGACAGAGGGAATGTAATGATGATGTGTCACTGGAGCTGACCGACAGACGTGGGGTGTAGATGCCTTGAGAAGAGGTGATTCTACGCTGTTCCAGAGATGAGGGGGGAGGGCTGGGATGGGAACTGTGTTCCAGCGGGTGCAGAGGGCCCCGGGGGGGCCTGAGAGCAAGTGCAGGCAGCCGCGCTCAGGGCCAGCTCTGGGGGTCTTAAGGAGAAAGCCGGAGAGACGGGCAGCGTCCAGCAGAGGGTACTACCTGCAGGGCCCTCAGTGTTCCCTGTGAGTGTCAGCGCAGCGTGGCTGTGTGGACCTGCCCAGGAGGCGCAGCACCAGCCCTGGGTGGATGGCTCTTCCCGCCCTTGGTCCCCCGCCAGCATGAACTGGACCACAGGGGGTTTTGGATCAAAGCTCAGGGAGGGCAAGGGTTTTAGGCTACTGAAGCAGTGCTTGGCACACAGTAGACACTCGGTGATGTCTGTGTGAATAAAAGGCAGATTTGCTCAGGATGGTATCGGGCCCTTCAAAGCTTTTATTTTGTCTCCTTCCTAATCCTGGGCAGCCCTGCTTCCCACTAGGTCTTCAAGAGCCAGCTCTGCAGCAAACTCATGAGCCTTTCTTTGCCTGGTGCCATGGGACAGGCAGAGCCGAGCATGCCTCCTCCCTGTCAATCTAAATGGTTTTATTATAGTTACAAAAGAGGTGCGTGGTCTGGTATCCAATCCTTACAAATACAGAAGTATGTAAGTCAAAGAGCGAGAGCCGCTGTATCAGCCCAACCTCAAATAGCTGAAGAGCGAGGGGACCTGCTTTAATTGTCAGCGCAGATAACACTATGTGGTGGGTGCCCTCCTGGTCCTCCTTTTGCTTTTGAGGGCACAGGCTCAGAGATGTAGAGCAACCCGTCCAAGGTCTCACAGATGATAAGTGAGAGCGAGAATCTCAGCCAGGCCGCTGGGCTGCAGAGCCACATCAGCGAGCATTGTGTGTGCTGCGCTACCAGACCATTCGGCACCACACGGTGAGGAAGCCGAGGCTCAGCGGCGTGCTCAGGGTCACCCCATGGCACTGGGATGAGATCTCAGTAGGGATCCCAAGGGCCATGCTCTTGTTCCTGGTTCTGGTGCCCTTAGCTCAGGTCTCATTCGCCCTGGCCCTCTCACTCCCCACTGCCTTCCCTGTCTGCAGCTCCAGAAAGCAGTGGGGCCTGAGATCACCAAGACGGACCTTGTCCCCGCCTTCCAGAACCTGATGAAAGACTGTGAGGCCGAGGTGAGGGCCGCAGCCTCCCACAAGGTCAAAGGTTGGTGCTGGTGACGAGAACACAGCAAGGGGGTGGGCGTCCTGGGGCTGGCTGCAGAGCTAGGGCCTCAGGTCTCGCCTCCCTCTGCCGCTGCCCCCTCCCCCTGCCAACAGAGTTCTGTGAAAACCTGTCTGCTGACTGTCGGGAGAATGTGATCATGACCCAGATCTTGCCCTGCATCAAGGTAACGGGGAGTCTGCTGGGAGGAGTGGTGCAGCTCTCTGCCTGCTGGAAAGAAGCGGGGTATGGTGGCCAGAGGCAGCCTGAGTTCCCAGCCTTCTAGGATGGGTGGGCTTGGGCTTGAGGCACCTGGGGGTCCTGAGCACAGGCCGAATTGAGGGTCCAGCTGGGCTTGGGGGTGGGGGTGCTCCCCCTGGGAGGTCACTGAGCCCTCTCACCTGAAAAGCTTTGGGATTGGGGTGGGGGCTATAGGGAGCCAGGCTCTTAGAATGATAGGCAGGTGGGACAGGTAAGGAACTGCACCGCCCCTGGTACCCCACGTTCTTCCCTGCTCCACAGGGGGAAAGGGCAAAGGCAGGCTGTGGCCCAGGGCGTCCTGGGAGCTGGTGTCTACTTGGCCACTTGCTGCTGCAGAGGTGCCCTGACCCAGTGGCTTCCCCTTCTGCCTCCCAGGAGCTGGTGTCAGATGCCAACCAACATGTCAAGTCGGCTCTGGCCTCGGTCATCATGGGTCTGTCTCCCATCCTGGGCAAAGACAACACCATCGAGCACCTCCTGCCCCTCTTTCTGGCTCAGCTAAAGGACGAGGTAAGGGCCCCAGGACAGCTCTGAGTTCTGGGCTTGCAGAGGTGACAGGAGGGTGGGCAACACTCCCAGATTAGCCAGAATCTACCGGAATCTCTGGTCTCTGATGAGTTGAGGGTGTGCATGATAGACTGCGTTCACTCATTCCTTTATCGGGCAGCTGTCTATGGGCCCATGTTCTGTGCTGCCACTCTCGCCGAACACTGCATTGTTAAATTCTCCTCTGGTGGGATGATCTCAGTCCCAGGATTACAAATCAGGGTTTTCTTATACAGTGAAACAGTTTTCTTATAAGGAAAAACTTAGATCATTTATTTATATCAGTCAGTTTGAACCATCCTTAATTTTTATAATGATCAAAATTTTAGAACCTAAGTGTTTTACTACACATAATTTCTTTTCTAAGCACGCTTTTTGTAGCTACTTGTTATAAATAGAATTTTTTTTGTTTCTCATGCTTAAATGAGGACAACTAGGCTCATGAGAATCCCTCCAGTTCTTCTGTGACCTTTTAACACCTCTCCAGAGTCTTGGAGAGTGTGTTGCTTTCTGGTGTCAAGAAAGGATCCAGATTCAGCTTGAGTATGAAGTTGAGCCGGCTCAGTGCCGGGCTGGAGCGATCTGCTGCTCCAGTTTCACCCTCAGGCACTACTTGGTGATCATGTCCCTCTGTGGTGGCCACAGTCTGACCCAGGGCAGCTTCACTTGCAAAGAAGAAAAGAACCATCTTGGTTTTCTTGGTGTAAGACACCCACCTGGCTTATATCTGGAATTTCCATTCTGGATCTGTGAACTTAATATTTCACATTTGACTCTCACCAAGATTTATACACACTTATCTAAATAAAAAAGCCTACCTTTTTCTCGGTATGTAAACAAGTCTTTCTAAATGAGTAAGGCATACATGCTCTTGGAACCTTCTCTTCTCATGTGTTCAGGGCACGGAGGCTTCGTCACCAGGAGCTCAGAGGGGCTCCCTCAGGAGGCCGGCAGTCACCACCTTGCCTGTGCAGTGTGCAGGGTTCGGGCAGCCCTGGCCTCCTGAGCCAGCCCTTCACTGCACACACTTGCTCACTGGAGTCTTCGATTCATTTCAGTGCCTTTTTTTTTTTTATGACCAGAATAGTTCAACTAGGAAATTACAGTGAGAGGATACAGATAAAGTCAGGAAAGGGAAAAGGTGCGCAGGAGAGACCAGGTGCGAGTTTCCGGTTGTCCTCTCCCAGGGGGGGAGTCACACGGACAGCGCACAGATCTCCACCTGTGATGCATGACCGCACCCCAGCAAAGAGATCCCCACAGGTCTTGGCTTCGCGAGATTTACTAGGAATCAGTCCCATTGGTGTGGGATGGAGCTGCTCGCAGGGCTGGTCATTGTTACTCTGACCCTAGACTCTGCAGAGGCCCAGTTGATGCCACGCAGCCCAAGGCTCTCTCATCAATCATGTTGTTAGCATGGTCTGTCTGGTATGGCCCAAAGTCCCCAGAAAAACCAAGACACTCTCATGGGGCAGGATCTTCAGGGACTTAGCACTCCTCTCCCCTGAGCTGCTTGTCTGCCAGTCTTTATCTGGAATATGCTGAGTTCGAGCAGCCTGGGCCTCCTTGGCTCATTGATTGATTCCTTACGTGGCTCAAGTTAGAGCTAATGTGTGCCTGCCGTCTGGGAATGCGTGATGCAGGGCAAGGATCTAGTGGACCTCCTATTCTGACTAACAAGAACGAGTCGTGTTTATGTGCCTTTCCTTGTAAATTGAGTCATGTGCATTATGGAGGTAGGCGGGGCCTATGTCCAGTTGCGAGCCAGCGCTCTGATGTTGGCAGTCAACAGGTGGTGCACACGTAGACTTTATCCTTTGTTCACTCTTCTGGCAGAAATCTGAGCACCTGCTGTGGTCTGAGGCCGCTGGCTTCTGGAGACACAAGGATGAGTGAGACATGCTCCTTCAGAGCTCAGAGATAACAGACAGAGTAAAAGGAGTGGAAATGACATTGATGGGCTCCCACACAGGAGCCCTTTGTGGGTGAGGGACTGGCAGGCCCGTCAGTGGCCTCATCTACCTTCTAGGTGGATGTCCTCTGTCCAGACTGATATCCAGGAGGTCATGTCCTGCTCCCAGCTAGCAGACAGCTGAGCAGGGTGGTGATCATGCCTGTTTCCCAGGGTACCATATTTTTGCATTGTGATTCCTGAAGTTCTACAGAATGGCCGAACACTCCTTGGGCTGCTGTTTGGAAAAGCTGCTCCACTCAGTGCCCTTAATGTGTCCCCAGGGCCAGGAGCTGATTTCAACACTAGTAGGCCCTCAGGTGGTGTGTGTTCTACGAAGCTGATGTGGTCCAGCTCCCTCACCTTGCCCTGCTCGCCACGTGCAATGCAGCCTTTTAGAGCCCCTGTCCTCTCCTCAGTGCCCCGAGGTGCGGCTGAACATCATCTCTAACCTGGATTGCGTGAATGAGGTGATCGGCATCCGGCAGCTGTCACAGTCCTTGCTGCCCGCCATCGTGGAGCTGGCTGAGGATGCCAAGTGGCGCGTGCGGCTGGCCATCATCGAGTACATGCCCTTGCTGGCTGGGCAGCTGGTGAGTGAGGAGGCCTGGGGGCCAGGGGCCGGTCATGGGGTGGTGTGTCCTGGGCTGTGGGTGTGGGGGCTGACAGACAGTGTGGGGACTGTCTGGGGCATGGGAGGAAAAGGGGCTTAAAAGATGAGTAAAGTTCCGTTAGGAAAAGAAGGGAGGGACACGCAGATGACGTTGAGAAGGGCCTGTGCATTTGTGGGGGTTGGGTTCCCGGGGTGCTCCTGGAAACTTCCCTGTCTCCCATGATCCTATTTTCCTGCAGGGGGTGGAGTTCTTTGATGAGAAACTCAATTCCTTGTGCATGGCCTGGCTCGTGGATCATGGTGAGCTCCTCAGCAGGATGCGGGAGAGGCTGCTCCCCGGGCCGCTGGCTGGGGCTGGTGGGGGTGTGCAGGAGGCTGGAGTCGCCCTCCCAGACTGTTCAGATGCTCACAGGGACCCATTTCCTGGCATGTTAGGGTCCTGGAGAAGTACAGGGTAGGAGGGAGAAAGAATAGCTCCCCCAGGGCTGCCTCGTTAGTGGATAGTCCGAGGGCCACCGGGCAGACAGCCCTGGGGTTGCATCCATCTCCTCACTGTTAAGCTCAGGTGACTCACTTGCAGTCTATCCTCCCACACTCATTCAGTGGAACAGGGGACTTCTCATCCCGATCTTTCGGGGCCATTGTGAGAAATGCTTATTGTTTTCACAAGGAGCGGTAAAGAAAATTTTTCTGTGTCAGGCACCATTCCAAGTATAACAAACTTGTAATTTGCTTGGGCACATCACTAAAAAGAGGCCAGTGATGGAGTGTGCGTCTTGGAGCTGTGGGGAAGGTGCTGAATGAAAGAAACCCTACCTGTAACACATGGTGGCCCTCAGAGGCTCTTGCTTCCCCCATGGCCTGTGCTTGGTGGAGGGAGTGAGGGCAGCTGTTCCTCCCCACCCGCTCAGTCCCGTGCCTCCTCACTCCCCTGCAGTCTATGCCATCCGGGAGGCAGCCACCAGCAACCTGAAGAAGCTGGTGGAGAAGTTCGGGAAGGAGTGGGCCCATGCCACTATCATCCCCAAGGTCTTGGCCATGTCTGGAGACCCTAACTACCTGCACCGCATGACTACGCTCTTCTGCATCAACGTGAGCACGCTGCTTGCCCTTGGCCCATCTGGGTGGGGGGCTGAGAGTGACTAGGAGAGGAGGGGCGGCAGACGCCTGGCCTGGGAGTGGGGACGAGGTCAGGTTCAGGGTTGCCAGCCTGATTCTCTGGCGAATGACAGGCCAGAAGCCAGGACCTCTGGGGTGAGGGCCTACTGTGAGAAATGCAGGACTAGGGAGGCATGGCTGTTGGGGCAGTGATGGCCAGATCTTCCTGAGCACCTCTCTCCTTCCCCACGAAATACGTCTGTGTGTGTGTTTATGACATGATCAAGTGTGCAGGCCCAAGAAGCATACCTAGCTTTAATTCTGGCTCTGCCATATGTTAGCTGTGGACCTTGGGAAAATGGCCTAGCTGCTCACTGTTGCATCTTTCTCACCTGTGAAGGATTCACACTGGTGATCACAGCACGTAACTCATTAGGTTGTAAAGGTCCATCTGGTTGTGTGTGTGAAGGGCTTAGAGCTGTTAGGTTATGCAGAGGAAGTGCTCCTTTCCACTCCCGTGCATAAACTGTACACACAGGTAGCAAGGAAAGGATAAGATTTAAAAACAAGTATAGCTAAATGTTATGATAATTTCTTTCCATGCCTAACTTAGCGACCACTGCAGTGAGGAAGGGGTCCCAGGGCCTGGGAGTCAACACCATCCCCAGAGGGGAACGGGAATCTGAGCTGGGGAGGTGGGACTAGGGTGGCCTGACTGGGGCTTTCCAGGGCTGGGAGATAGTGGGGGAGGAGAGCATGCGATGAGACGGGAGGTGCAGGGGGATACACCTGTACTGCTCAGCTTCCCCTCAGTCCTGGTGACCCTGGTGGCCCATCAGAGGGAAGGGGAGATGGGCAGTAGCCGGGAACTCTGGGTAATGGCCCTCTGCTGCTCACCGACCCCCAGGTGCTGTCTGAGGTCTGTGGGCAGGACATCACCACCAAGCACATGCTGCCCACGGTCCTGCGTATGGCTGGGGACCCTGTCGCCAACGTCCGCTTCAATGTGGCCAAGTCCCTGCAGAAGATAGGGCCCATCCTGGACAACAGGTGAGGCCCGGACCTCCCTCACACACCAGCAGGCTGGTTCTGGGCATCTTAATTTCTGACATTTAAAGATTGAGCCTCGGGTTTGAAGCTCAGGGCTGCTCTTCACTTGCTTTGAGCTTGTGACCTTGGCCTGTTACTTTGCCTTCACAAGGTCTTGGTTTCCTCAAGTATAGAACCAGAATTCATATGGCCTGCCTCAGATGGGGGGACAGGAGGGTGGCAGTTCTATATATGAGTAACAGATGATTAGAAAATGAAATTAACTAATAGAAGTATATTTGTGTGTAATTTATAATTGCACCAAAACCACCGAATACCCAGGAAAACATTAACGAAAGATGTGTAACACCTCTAGTGGAAACTATAAAACATTGCTTTGAGAAATTAAAGATCTTCATAATTATGGCTGGGATGGTTCCCCAAATTCATGTGTAGATTCAGTATAATCTTAGTCTCAGTAGGTTCTTTAGTGAAAAATTGACAAGCTGATTCTGGAATTAACATGGAAACGCCAAGATCTGAAATAGCCAAGGCGATTGTAAAGAGGAACAGAGTTGGAAGACTTGCACTACGAGATACAGAGACTTACCATAACGCCGCAGTAATTAAATAAAGTGAGGCGCTGGCACAGTATTCTCAGCCCAGAGGAACAGAAAGGAGGGCATAGAAACAGACCCACCTGTATGTGACATCCCAGTGCACGTGCTGGGAGGAAGCGTAGGCATTTCCCGTAGATGGCTGGGGCAGTTGGATATGCATATGGGGAAGAAGCCTGCCACCTCAGTGCTTAAACAGATCAGAGGTAACACTCCAGAATCAGAAAGATTAAAAAAATATACTAGAAGAAAATGTAGGAAAATATCTTCCAAGACTTCAGGGAGGCACAGATTTGCTAAATAGCTCATCAGAGGAGATCGTTAAGTTGGCCTTCAGTAAATGAAGAACGTTATCAAAAGAATATTATGAGTAAAAAGTCCAGGCATTGCCTACAAGGAGGTATTTACAACATGTATTTCTGACAGAACTGATTCATCCAGAATACTTACCTACAAATCCACAAGACAAGCCCTAAGAAAGAGAGGGGCAAAGAACACCCAAATGGGTACTTCCCCAGGGCGATCAGCACGTAGCTAATGAGCCTATGACAAGGTGCTCAGCATAATTAGCCAGCGGGGCAGTCAGTGCAAATGGAAGCGCCCAGAGCCTAAACCTAAAAATCTGTCACTGATGTTAGAGCGGCTGGGACTCCCATACATTGCAGCGGAGCTGTAACTGGCAGATAGTACAGTTGCTCGGAGCACTGGTAGAATCTGGCGAAGCTAATCGTACGCCCAGTCTGTGAGCCAGCATATCCTCTCCTGGATGTACATCCAAAGAAGAGAGAGCTCATCTCTAACAGTATTTGTGGTGGCCTTACTCATGACCCATGGAATAGAAATAACCCAAACGCCCATCAACAGCAGTGGATCAATCGTGGTTCATTCATACAGTGGGAAACCCTATTGAGCAATGAAAACAAACCCCTACTATAGGCAGCGACACAGTGGCTCTCACAGACATCGTGTTGAGTGAGAAGCCGGACCCACGAAAACTATCCTGTGATTCCATTTATATCAAGTTCCAGAACAGGTAAAACGGATCTAGGTGACAGAAATGAGAGCAGTGGTTGGTTGGGGTGTGAGGACTGTCCACTGGACAGGGACACTCGAAACCTGCGCTGATGATTTCTTTCTGTGTCTTTTCAGGGACACAGCCTCCCACCTTTAGCTCCTGTAACATTTCCCACAACAATTGACCTCCAGTGCAGGCGGATTCCCTGGCCCCCCGTGAGTGAGAATAGATGCCCCCAGGTCCTGCCGGTCTTCTGTTACTTCTCATCAGCCTGCCCTGAGTCTCCTAGCCCGAGAATCAAGAGTGTCGCATTCACCACTGGGCTTACACCCAATACACAGGCGGCCTTAGTAAATGTGTTATACAAATGAAAGACATCAATGTGCTGCCCCTCAAAGACTTGCAGGCTTGGATTCTCTGCCCCGCTTTCCTAGACTGACTGACCTCTGTGTGCCTGTTGTGGGCCCCAGAGACCTCTGTCCTGGTTTATCAGACTCTCATCTTCAGAAGACCTGTGTCTCTGGCCTCAAGGGCTTGTCTGTATCTGTGTGTACCTTGCCAGGAGCTCTATGCCTGTCTGCGCCCCTGGCCCAGCCTGGCTCACTTTCTTCCTTCTTGCAGCACGCTGCAGAGCGAGGTCAAGCCCATCCTGGAGAAGCTGACCCAGGACCAGGACGTGGATGTCAAGTACTTTGCCCAGGAAGCCCTGACTGGTAAGGCGCTGAGCCCCCAGAGACCCCAGCGGGAGGGGGGCCAGTGAGGTTGGGCCTAGGCCTGGGAGGGGGCAGTGCAGGAGCAGCAGTGGGTAGAGGGCCTGCTGTGGTCTGACTCCCACCCGTCCCTGTTCCTGTTCCCCCAGTTCTGTCTCTCGCCTGATGCTGGAAGAGGAGCCACTGCCGGTCTCTGGTGTCTACCTTCCCCCAAGTCCCTTCCTTGGGGAGACAGTAGGGGGCCTTCAGCTGTCACCCCCTGTGCATGGTCTGACCCCAGGCCCCTTACCCCAGCACAGTTCCTCCTCTCCCCAGCCTGGGAATCTGCCGTATTTCCTCCTCCCAAGGGGTGGGGGGACTGCATGGTGGCACAGGGCAGTGACCCTGGGAGGAAAGGACCACCCCCGCCCGTGGTGGAGAGATGTGAGCGTCCCAGGTTACAGGATCCTGCTGCTGTAATAGGGATGCCTGTTCCCCATCTACTCCACCTCCCTTTCTCCCTTCCTCCCCCTCAGTGGTTTTTTTGTGTGTCAACTGTGCCATTTTTATTTTATTCCTCTTCTCCCCCTTTTCACAGAGAAATAAAGGTCTAGAAATAGCTGGTCCTCTGGTCTTAGTTATTAGCATGGAGGAGGAAGCGCCACACCAGGGCCCTGGTCTCTGCCCTTCTGTCTGAGGAAGACTAATTACTCGGCCTGGGATTTCTCTGGGGAGCTGCCAGGAGTGCAGCTGGCCTGCAGGGTAGAGAGGCCATGAGGTGTCCCTGGCCGGTGGAGTTCAGTGATGCAGACCTTGGCCCAGTACGGGGGGGGGTTCAGAGCAGGGGGCTGGGGGCCAAATTGCCTTGTCCCAATCCCAGTTCCTTCAGTTAATAGCTGTGTGCCCTTAAGTAGTTACCTAGTCTCTCTGAACTCAGTTTTGTATTCTGTCAATGGAGATCACAGTAGAGTCTAGATCACAGGGCCGGTTGTGAAGATAAATGAGTTAATACGTGTAAAGTGGGTAATGGCACATGGGAGACAGTCAGCTGGGGTTACCTACAGATTGGCAGGGTGCCCTGCGGGCCAGGCCTGCCCCTGCGGAGGTATCAGGGCAGTCAGGCCTACAACGGAGTGGGAAGGGGCCTGTGGCAAGGCAGAACTGGTTGTCCCTCCATATGTGTTCTGTTTCTTTCCTAATAGTAACGTGCTGAATTTTAACTGGACACGTGATTGTCTAGCTTCAGTGCATCTTCTCTGACATTTTGAAATTTGGTGTGGTGTTGTGACTGAATTCTGGCTAATAATGTGTGAACAAGAGTGGTATGTGCAGCTTCTAGGAAGTGTTCCTAAGGGAAGATATGCACACTCCCCACCTTCTGCCTTCCTATAGTCTAGAATGTAGACCAGATGGCTGGAGTGGGAGCAGCCATCTGGGGCCAAGAAGTGATGTTAGGAGGAGCCTGGGCCCCTGCTGCTGTGAAGATCTGTGCCAGTGGTGGTTACCTGGAAGAGTTAGTGTTTGACTATCCATTTGGGGGTTCATCACTTGCAGGTCACCTGAATTCTAACTTGTGCAGGGCTCAGAGAGCTCTGGAGAGAGAGGAGCAAGAGGGTTAGGGGTGGTGGCGCATGTAAGATTTCACAGAGGATGTGATGACTTGAGTGGAATTTGGCTCAGTGGGGTGGGGGGTAATTGGCATTGGGTGGCAAGGTGATTCCCTCAGCTCGGCTCTCCGTGTGGCCAAATCCTGCAGTCTTGTTACACCCAGGTGGGTCCTGAGCGATGAGGGTGAGGGAGATGTCGTTCCTCCCACTGTTAGCTCACAGTCGGTTCAGAATGGCAGAGCCTGGGATGTACACTCAGCTCCCCTCTCTGCACCTCGCCGCCCCAACCCACAAATGTACCTTTCCTGGGACATAAATACTGGGAGGACTGAGAGAAGAATTCATGGAGTGAGCTGAGGGGCAGTACATTGAGTGTGATGTTGAATGTTCAAGCATAGTAGTCAGCCTACTCGCAGTTATTGAAGGTGCATTAGAATGAATGATCCGTGGTGTTCCGCATGTATTTTACTACGTAACACCCACCCCAAAACTTGGTGACCTGAAACAGTAAAAGTGCCTTATTCCTCATAATTCTGCAGTCCGGGCTCAGCTCAGCTGGATGGTGCTTTCACTCCATGTGGTGTCTACTGGGCTGGGACTTCAAGACGATGTCTTCACGCCCTGAGGTGCCTCTGGCCCCTCCGCCGAGGCCTGCCACAGCTGCTGTGCACGCAGCCGCTCCAGGGTAGCTGCACCTCTTTACCTGACAGCTTGCTGTTCCACAGCAGTTGGCAAAAGAAGTTCCAGTTTATGGTTGCTTTGCTTCTCAAACCACTGTGTGCCTCACAAGCCAGAACAAGTCACAGAGCCAAGCCCAGGTCAGGGTGGGAGGGGACCACACAAGATGAGAAAACCTGGAGCTGTGGTCCTTTGGCTGCCGCCGGTGTCACGGGCCCCCACACGTGGTCTGGACACACACGTGGGATTCACTTCAGCTCTGCTGACATGTGGAGGCATCAACAACATGAGATGAGGCCCAGCTGGAGGGTATAGAGCGTTTGGAGCAAGCTGAAGGTTCCAGCTGTCCTGGAAGGCAGAAGCAGCCACAGAGGTTTTGGCAAAATAGGGACGGCATCAGAACCTGTGGCCAGGAGCCCCGGGAGGGCTCTGGTGTACGTGTGCGAGGAGTTCGGGAGGTGGTGGGGAAACGGGAAGATTGCGGAGGACACCGACCAGGACTTGGTGACACCTGGGTTAGCCGGAGAAAGGGAAGGATGCAGTCACCTTGGCAACCAGGATTCAAGTCTATACAGCCTCACCACCTGCTCCTCCCTGGGAAGCATTCCCGGCTCCTGCAAACCCACACATGGTTCGACATTTCCAACATTTTGCTTGTGACATGAACCTCTGCCTGGAAAGCTTTCCCTCCTCACCCCCCAGGGAAGCAGAGGGATTGAGCACGGGGAGTGGGGAAAGGAGTGGTGCAGTGGGCATGGAGAAGTAGGTGGTGGCCAGATCCTGAGAGGCCTCCAAACACCAGGGTGGAGGGCTTGAACGTGGTCCTGCACGACTGGATCCAGTGAGACGGGGAGATCCTTCTAGGGCCAGATGAGGCCAGGGACCTGGGGTGATGGTCCTGGAAGGAAAGAGGAAAGCCAGCACTGGGCGGGGGCTGAGGAAATGGCAGAGAGACAGGGGCCTTGATACTGCTACTCCTTTTCAAACCCTTAGGAAATTATACAGGAGCCCCCAGGAGGAAGGCCCTGGCCCTGTCCTAGTCTCTGTTTCAAACACGTGCCTTGTCATCAGCCCTCCTGGAGGAAATCCCCACTCCAACCCCTCCCTCTGCACTTGCCCTTTCCAGGTGAGGAACAGACTCGTGTGCTTAGGGGGTGTGACGTGGGCTCTCAGTGGACCGACAGGATCAGAACTCCATAAAGCTCTCCCAGAAAAAAAAAATTCCTTAATCTCCCCTGATGGCTTAAGATCCTTGCAGGGCCAGGAGGGGAGCTGGCCCTAATAGCTAGAGGAGGAGAAGCAGGCATGCCTGGCATGCTAGGAAATATGGGTCCTGACCTCATAACCGTGATGTAAGATGTGGGAATCCCTGGTAAGCTATTTAAAAAGTCATTGAGAGTAAAACCTAATCTGACCTGAACTACTGTAATAGCAAAACCTAACTTAACTTTTAATTTGGAGTCTTTATCCCTCTTAAGTGGGATGCAAATCAGAGATACCCGTTTTTAGAACTATATGGAATATACCAAACTAGTAATAAAACACCAAAGAAAAGCCCAGGCCAAGATGGCTTCACTGAATTCTACCAAAACACTTAAAAAATTAATACAAATTCTTCTCAAACTCTTCCAAAATATAGGAGGGGAGGAAACACTTTACAACTCATTCTGAAGCTAGCATAATCCTGACACTGAAACCAAAGACATCAAAAGGAAGCAAGCTACGGATCCGTAGTTTCTTAGGAACTAGATGCAAAAAAAACCTCAGCAAAATACCAGAACATCTCAAATCCAGCATCACAGAATTGTAAATCATAACCAAGTGGAATTTAGCCCAAGCATGTGGGGTTAATTTAACATCAGAAAAATCAATATAATGCATACTATTTTTTTTTTAATATAATTTATTTTATTATCATTAATTTACAATTACATGTGCAATATTACGATTATTAAACTACCCCTTCATCAGGTCCCCCCCACCAACCCCATTACAGTCACTGTCCATCAGCATAGTGAGATGCTATAGAATCACTACTTGTCTTCTCTGAGTTGTACTGCCCTCCCCATGCCCCCCCAACATTACATCTACTAATCGTAATGCCCCTTTTTCCCTCTTATCCCTCCCTTCCCGCCCATTTTCCCCAGTCCCTTTCCCTTTGGTAACTATTAGTCCGTTCTTGGGTTCTGTGAGTCTGCTGCTGTTTTGTTCCTTCAGTTTTTTTTCTTTGTTCTTATACTCCACATATGAGTGAAATCATTTGATACTTGTCTTTTGCGGCTTGGCTTATTTCACTGAGCATAATACCCTCTAGCTCCATCCATGTTGTTGCAAATGGTAGGATTTGTTTTCTTCTTATGGCTGAATAATATTCCATTGTGTATATGTACCACCTCTTCTTTATCCATTCATCTACTGATGGACACTTAGGTTGCTTCCATTTCTTGGCTATTGTAAATAGTGCTGCAATAAACATAGGGGTGCATCTGTCCTTTTCAAATTGGGCTGCTGCATTCTTAGGGTAAATTCCTAGGAGTGGAATTCCTGGGTCAAATGGTATTTCTATTTTGAGTTTTTTGAGGAACCTCCATACTGCTTTCCACAATGGTTGAACTAATTTGCAGTCCCACCAGCAGTGTAGGAGGGTTCCCTTTTCTCCACATCCTCGCCAACATTTGTTGTTGTTTGTGTTTTGGATGTTGGCCATCCTCACTGGTGTGAGGTGATATCTCATTGTGGTTTTAATCTGCATTTCTCTGATGATTAGCGATGTGGAGCATCTTTTCATGTGCCTGTTGGCCATCTGAATTTCTTCTTTGGAGAAGTCTCTATTCATGTCCTCTGCCCATTTCTTAATTGGATTATTTGCTTTCTGTTTGTTAAGGTGCATGAGTTCTTTATATATTTTGGATGTCAACCCTTTATCGAATGCGTTTTTTTATGAATATATTCTCCCATACTGTAGGATCTCTTTTTGTTCTACTGATGGGGTCCTTTGCTGTACAGAAGATTTTCAGCTTGATATAGTCCCACTTGTTCATTTTTGCTTTTGTTTCCCTTGCCCGGGGGGTTTGTTCATGAAGAAGTTGCACATGTTTATGTCAAAGAGATTTTGCCTATGTTTTTTTCTAAGAGTTTTATGGTTTCATGACTTACATTCAGGTCTTTGATCCACCTTGAGTTTACCTTTGTGTATGGGGCTATACAGTAGTCCAGTTTCATTCTCTTACATGTAGCTGTCCAGTTTTTCCAACACCAGCTGCTGAAGAGGCTGTCATCTCCCCATTGTATATCCAAGGCACTTTTATCAAGTATTAATTGACTGTATATGTTTGGGTTAATGTTTGGATTTTCTGTTCTGTTCCACTGGTCTGTGGGTCTGTTTT